>ML098463.1:698-34525 GCA_003697995.1 Taxidea taxus jeffersonii | reverse complement strand
TTTTGCTTTCTTTACAATTTTGGGATTTAGTGTCTTCTAACAAACAGAACAAAATACACCTAGGACTAAGTGGATCACCCTGTTTTGCCCACCTGGGAGATTATACTCTCTCTTCCCCCTCCCTTTTTTTCTTTTTTGTTTTTCTTTTACTTTTTGTTTGTTTGTTTGGTTTGGTTTCTGACCTCTTTGGATTGTCTATTGTGCATTTTGCTTGGGTTGTGGTTGTTGTTTTTTATTTTGTTCTCTTGTTCAGACATTTTTCTCTGGGAATTCACAACAAAGGAAAGAACCAGAGGTAATACTCTCTGCCACAGATCTAACTGATATGGATATAAGTAAAATGTCAGAGCTGGAATTTAGGATAATGATTATACAATTACTAGCTGGGCTTGCAAAAAGCATAAAACACACTAGAGAATCTCTTTGTGCAGAAATAAAATCTAATCAGGCTGAAATTAAAAATGCTTTAACTGAGATGCAGTCTAAATCGGCTGCTCTAACAGCCAGGCTAAATGAGGCAGAAGAGAGAGTCAGTGACATAGAAGACAAGATGATGGAAAAAGTAAGCTGAGGAATAGAGTAAAACAACCAATGTACCATGAAGGCAGGCTTTGAAAAAATCAGCAATATCATAAAGCGAAACAATATTAGAGTTATTGGGGTCCCAGAGGAAGAAGAAAGTAGGACAGAAGGGCTAATTGAGCAAATCATAGCTGAAAACATCCCTAATCTGTAGATGAAAATAGGCATTCAAGTCCAAGAGGTAGAGAAAATGCCCCCCAAAATCATAAGAATAGATCAACACCCCGACATAATAGTGAAGCTCACAAATTCAGAGATAAGGAGAAAATCCTGAAAGTAGCTCAAGGCAAGAACTCCTTAACCTATAATGGTAGAAACATTAGATTGGCAGCAGACCAATCCACATAGACCTGGCAAGCCAGAGAAGACTGGCATGATATATTCAGGGTACTAAATGAGAAAAACATGCAGCAAAGAATCCTTTATTCAGAAAAGCCATCCTTCAGAATGGAAGGAGAGATAAAGAGATTCCAGGAAAACAGAAACTAAAAAAATTTGTGATGATTAACCCTGCCCTGCAAGAAATATTAAAGGGGATCTTGTAAGCGAAGACAAAGCACAAAAATAACATAGACCAGAGGGGCACCTGGGTGGCTCAGTGGGTTAAAGCCTCTGCCTTCAGCTCAGGTCCTGATCCCAGGGTCCTGGGATCAAGCCCCATGTCGGGCTCTCTGCTTGGTGGGGAGTCTGCTTCCCCCTCTCTCTCTGCCTGCCTCTCTGCCTACTTGTGATCTCTGTCTGTCAAATAAATACATAAAAAATATCTAAAAAAAATAACATAGACCAGAAAGAAATAGAGACAACCTATGAAACAGGGACTTTACAGGTAATACAATGACACTAAATTCATATCTGTCAATAGTTACTCTGAATGTAAATGGGCTAAATGCTCCAATCAAAAGACACAGGGTATCAGACTGCATGAAAAAGCAAGACCTATCCACATGCTATATACAAGAGACTCATTTTAGACCTAAAGACACCTCCAGATTGAAAGTGAGGGGGTGGAGAACCATTTATGATGCCAGTGGACATCAAAAGAAAGCTGTAGTAGCAATCTTCATATCAGACAAATTAGATTTTTATTTATTTATTTATTTATTTATTTGACAGAGATCACAAGTAGGCAGAGAGGCAGGCAGAGAGAGAGGAAGGGAAGCAGGCTCCCCGCTGGGCAGACAGCCCGAAGCGGGGCTCGATCCCAGGACCCCGGGATCATGACCTTAGCTGAAGGCAGAGGCTTTAACCCACTGAGCCACCCAGGTGCCCCCAGACAAATTAGATTTTAAGTCAAAGACTGTACTAAGGGATGAAGAGGGACACTATATCATACTTACAGGGTTTATCCTACAAGAAGATCTAACAATTGTAAATATTTGTGCTCCTAACTTGAGAGTGGCCAAATTATATTAACCAATTAATAAGCAAATTAAAATAACACATTAATAATAATACAATAATAGTAGAGGACTTCAACACCTCACTCAAAGCAATGGACAGATCATCTAAGCAGAAGAACAACAAGGAAACAAGGGGTTTGGATGAAACACTGGACAAGATGGACTTCAAAGATATATATACAGAGCATGCCATCCTAAAGCAACAGAATACACATTCTTCTCAAGTGCATACAGAACATTCTCCAGAACAGATCATATATGGGGTCACGAATCAGGGCCCAAATGGTACCAAAAGATTGGGATTATTTCCTGCATATTTTCAGACCACAATGCTTTGAAACAGGAACTCAATCTAAAGAGGAAATTCGAAAGGAACTCAAACACTTGGAGATTAAAGAGCATCCTACTAAAGAATGAATGGGTCAATCAGGAAATTAAAGAATTAAAAAGAATCATGGAAACAAATGAAAATGAAAATGCAACAGTTCAAAGCCTTTGGGATACAGCAAAGGCAGCCCTAAGAGGGAAGTACATAGCAATACAAGCCTTTATCAAGAAACAAGAAAGGTCTCAGATACACAAGCTAACCCTACACCCAAAGGAGCTGGAGAAAGAACAGCAAATACAGCCTAAACCAAGCAGGAGAAGAGAAATAATACATATCAGAACAGAAATCAATGAAATAGAAACCAAAAGAACATTAGAACAGGTCAACAAACGTAGAAGTTGGTTCTTTGAAAGAATTAATAAGATCGATAAATCCTTAGCCAGACTTATCTATAAGAAAAGAGAAAGGACCCAAATTAATAAAATTATGAATGAAAGGGGAGAGATCATGACTAATACCAAGGAAATACAATTTTAAGAATATATTATCAGCAATATATGTAAACACATTAGGCAGTCTGGAAGAAATGGACATATTCCTGGAAATGTATAAACTACCAAAACAAATAGGAAGAAATAGAAAACCTGAACAGACCAATAATCAGCAAGGAAATTGAAGCAGTAATTAAAAATCTCCCAACACAGGGGCACCTGCATGGCTCAGTGGGTTAAAGCCTCTGCCTTCGGCTCGGGTCATGATCCCAGGGTCCTGGGATCAAGCCCCACATCGGGCTCTCTACTCAGCCGGGAGCCTGCTTCCCTTCCTCTCTCTCTGCCTGCCTCTCTGCCTACTTGTGATCTCTGTCTGTCAAATGAATAAATAAATAAATCTTAAAAAAAAATCTCCCAACACAAAAGAGTCCAAGCCTGGATGGCTTCCCAGGGGAAATTTACCAAACACTTAAGGAAGAACCAATACTTATTTTTCTGAAGCTCTTTAAAAAAATAGAAATGGAAGGAAAACTTCCAAACTCTTTCTATGAGACCAGCATTACCTTGATTCCCAAACCAGGAAAAGACCCCATCAAAAAGGAGAACTACAGACCAATATTCCTGATGAACATGGATGCAAAAATTCTCACAAAGATACTAGCCAATAGGATCCAAGAATACAGTAAAAGGATTATTCACCACAACCAGACAAGATTTATTTCTGGGCTGCAAGGGTGGTTCAGCACCCACAAATCAAACAACATGACACATCACATTAATAAAATAAAGTACAAGAACCATATGATGCTCTCAATTGATGCAGAAAAAGCAATTGATAAAATATAGCATTCTTTCTTGCTTAAAACTCTCCACAGTGTAGGCATAGAGGGAACATACCTCAATATCATAAAAGCCATCTATGAAAAGCCCACAGCAAATATCATTCTCAATGGGGAAAAACTGAGATCTTTTCCCCTAATGTCAGGAATACAACAGGGATGTCCACCCTCAACACTGCTGTTCAACATATACTACAAGTACTAGCCTCAGCAATGAGACAACAAAAAGAAATGAAAGGCATTCAACCTGGCAAAGAACTCAAACTCTCTCTCTTCACAGATGACATACTTTACAAGGAAAACCCAAGAGTCCACCCCTACATTGCTAGAACTTGTACAGGAATTCAGCAATGTGGCAGGGTATAAAATCAATGCACGGAAATCAGTTGCATTTCTATACACTAACAATCAGACAGAAGAAAGAGAAATTAAGAAATTGATTCCACTTAAAATTGCACCAAAAACCAAAAGATACCTGGGAATAAAACTAACCTAAGAGGTAAAGGATGTGTTCTCTAAAAACTACAGAACATTCATGAAAGAAATGAGGAAGATGCAATGAAATGGAAAAACATTCCATGTTCATGGATTGGAAGGATAAATATTATTAAAATGTCTATGATGCCCAGAGCAATCTACACATTCAATGCAATCCTTACCAAAATACCATCAACATTTTTCACAGAGCTGGAACAAATAATCCCAAACTTTAATGGAACCAGAAAATACCCCAAATAGCCAAAGGAATGTTGAATATGAAAACCAAAGCTGATGGCATCACAATGCAGGATTTCAAGCTCTATTACAAAGCTGTAATCATCAAGACAGTATGGTACTAGCACATATAAACACTAGCACACAAAAATCAATGGAACAGAATAGAGAGCCCAGAAATGGGCCCTTAACTCTATGTTCAGCTAATCTTCAACAAAGCAGTAAAGAATATCCAGTGGGAAAAGACAGTCTCTACAATAAATGTTGCTGGGAAAATGGGATAGCCACATGTAGATAAATGAAACTGGACCATTCTCTTACACCACACATAAAGATAAACTCAAAATGAATGAAAGACCTAAATGTGAGACAGGAATCTATCAAAATCCTAGAGGAGAATACAGGCAGCAACCTCTTAGACCTTGGCTGTACAACTTCTAGATACTTCTCCAAAGTCATGGGAAACAAAAACAAAAATGAACTCTTGGGACTTCATCAAGATAAAAAAAAGCTTTTGCACAGAAATGGAAAAAGTCAACAAAACTAAAAGACATCCTACGGAATGGGAGAAGATATTTGCGAATGACATATCAGATAAAGGGATAGTATCCAAGGTCTATAAAAAAAAGTTATCAAACTCAACACAAAACCCAAATTATCTGGTCAAGAAATGGGCAGAAGACATGAACAGACATTTGTCCAAAGAACACATACAAATGGCCAACAGATACAAGAAAAAGTGTTCCACATCCCTTGACATCAGGGAAGTACAAATCAAAACCACAATGAGATACCACCATGCACCAGTACAGAGGATCATAGGGGAAGGGAGGGAAAACTGAATGGGAAGTCAGAGAGAGAGAAAAACCATGAGGGACTCTTAACTATAGGAAACAAACTGAGGCTTGCTGGAGGGGTGGTGGGTGGAGGGATGGATAATTGGGTGATGGATATTAAGGAGGGCAGGTGATGTGACAGGCATTGAGTGTTATACACAATTAATGGATTATTGAACACTATATATGAAACAAATGATGTTTCAACATCATTTAGACAACTATATGTTGTCTATTTGAACTTTAAAAAAGGTTAAAAAAATAAAAAAAACAAGATTATGAATGTTGAAATGTTTAAAAAGGCTTTATGTAAAGAAGTTGTGTCTCCTTTACCTAATGTTTTCTGGGAATGGATATTATGTCATACTGGAGAACACTTTCCCTACCTCATAATTTAAAACCAAAAGCCTCTTGTTAGAAATTCAAGGGTTAATAGAATCAGAGTAAAAGTATGTAGAATTGGTATGTTTGAACACACTTTATGCTAAGAGGTCGTGTTTTTTTTTAATCTGATCACATTATGGGGATGGACACTGTATCTGACTGTGGAATATTTCCCCTACCTAGTACAGTAAGACAAAAGGCATGCAAATCCATCCTTCAGGCAAGCTAATTGGACATGCTAAATGGAAACAAGTAAGATTGCCGGAGTCCACACATTATGGAATAGAAGCCAGAATGTTGGTGGAGACAAATTCTCTATGACAAATGGCCACACAGGCTGTGCCCTGTACAACTCCAGGGGCTACCAATTACCATTTGTACAGGACTCCTGATCCTCGCCCCTGGGAACAAGAGCAGAGGCAGGGGTGACTAGAGGCCAGCCATTAGCAGTCTCATTGTTGGGCAGGGAAGATAATGGCAGCTGGGACTCTACTCTAGCAGTAGAGGTCTATCCATTAGTGGATCAAAACCTCCTCCCTATGATCCAGCCATTGCACCACTAGGTATTTACGCAAAGGATACAAACATAGTGGTCTGAAGCAGTATGTGCACCCCAATGTTTATGGCAGCAATGTCCACAATAGCCAAACTATGGAAAGAGCCCAGATGTCTATCAGCAGATGAATGGATAAAGAAGAGGTAGTGTATATACATATATACAATGGAATACTACTCAGTCATCAACAATGAAATCTTACCATTTGCAATGACATGGGTGGAATTAGAGGGTATTATGGTAAGCAAAATAAGTCAATGAGAGAAAAATATCATATGATTTCACTCATGTGGAATTTAAGAAACAAAACAGAGGATCATGGGGAAGGGAGGGGAAAAATAAGATGAAATCAGAGAATGAGACAAACCATAAGAGACTCAACTATAGGAAACAAATTGAAGGTTGCTGGAGGGTCGGGTAGGGGGAGGGATGTGGTAACTGGGTGATGGGCATTAAGGAGGGCACTTGATGTAATGAGCAATGGGTGTTATATGCAACTGACAAATCACTAAACTCTACTTCTGAAACTAACTAACTAACTAAATCAAACCTCCCTAAATAGGATCTCTGTTTCCTGTACTTTATTCCCCTCTATTATATAGGGTTTCTTGAAAAAGTTTGGTCTGTAAATATCGGCCTTTCTTGCCTGCATTCAGATAACTATTTCACAGTGCATACAAACTACCGAATTATTACATTGTATACCTGAAACTAATATAATGTTCTATGTTAATTATACTTCAATTAAAAAAGAGAAACATAAAAGGCACATTCCACAGTTCAACCATGAGAACTGAGGTCCCCTGGTGGCTTAAAGTGGTAGTGACAAGAGCCCTGCCAGGTGGGTGATAGAGACACCTTAGGGGTTTGAGGAAATGAGCCGGGATGTTGGGACATACAGGGATTCCCTTCTGTTAGGGTTGTTCCATTAACAAATAGGCATTATTATCACCTCTGTATTTCAGATGAGAAAACAGATTCAGATGCCATGGCACTAGATCTTCAGATTTGTAGTTCATTACCTTTTCTAGTACACTATGCTACAAGTCCCTGAGATAAATATCTTAGAGTTAGTGGAACATTTTCCATGCCCCTGCCCTTCCATGGTAAGGAAGAGAGATACTGCAAAAAGAGATTATAGATGTTAAAAGACAGGTTTCTGCAGGTTTTTGTGACACTTGGTCCAGACTGATGGTGCATACTGCATGCTATAAATGAAGACAGGTTAATGTCTTTGCTGGTGGACAGCTTTCTAATTGGCTTGGGGTTAGGCTTTCCTGCCTACCTAATATCTTCTCTTCGACAAGCAGTATTCTGTGGGGGTTTGGGGGAGTCCTTATGGGTACATAAGAATACTTGTTCCTCAAATAATGAATGAAGGACTTTGAGCAAAATTCTTGAAATTCTTCTTAGAAGAATTTATAAACAGTCGTTTTTGACTTAGATTGTTGTCAGAAAATTTCAGAAATTCATGGGAGCACAGAATCTGATACAACTTTTAGTATGGAGCAGAGTTGCCTTTATCACATTCCTGACAAGTATCCATTCATTAGTTTCATGAACAGCCATAGTAAAAAGTAGAGACCTCACTCCCTTGAAATATAGCCCATTGTATTTTTAGATCTATTACAAATATAAACCCTGTAGGGATTCTATGCAGGCTGAATGCAGGTAGTTCAGTGAGTGAATACATATGGTCAAGGCTGAAGGTTGTAATAAAACACCATAGGAACAAAAATTTTTCATTTTATATACTTCTTCTTAAGAAATAGTGAAAGTTGGATAGGAGAGATAACTAGAAGAATTTCTACATGGTTTCACTTTTATTCTGCCTTCTCTTAGAAAGTCATATAAAAGTACATTTCTCCATCCTTGGAACTGAGCTGCTACTAACATTTTATTTCTGTATCAGTGTTCTTCCAAGAAACAGAGCCAACAGAATATATATGTATGTCTGTTACATATGAACATAGGTAGATAGGTATGCGTTTATTTATTATAGGAAGACCACACATTATGGGGACTGAGAAATACTATGTTCTGCCTTTTACAAGCTGGAGAACCAGGAAAGGTGGTGGTGTAACTTAGTCAAAGTCCAAAGGTCTAATAATCAGGGGGCTAATGGTGTAAGTCCAAGTGTGGGTCTGAAAGTTGGAGAACCAGAGCCATCAGTGTCCAAGGGCAGGAGAAGATGTATATCTCAGCTTAAGCAGAGCATGAATTCACTCTTCCTCCACTTTTCCCTCTTTTCAGGCCATCAGTGGATTGACTGATGCCCTTTGTATTGGTGAGGGCTATCTTCTTTACTTAGTCTACTGATTCAAGTGCTAATCTCTTCCAGAGACCCCTCACAGACATACCCAGAAATAATGTTTTACCAGCTATCTGAATATCCCTTAGCCCAGTCCAGTTGACACATAAAATTAACCATTACAACTTCTATGGAGAATACTCACCATTTTTATATAGCCCCTGAGATAAGGGACACATACTTATAGGATGATGACCTTCCATGTAAGAAAAGAAAACTGGTAACAGCTCCTGGGAGTCAGGTTGTTTCAACAAAAAGATTCGTTAACAAGTGAATTTAATTAATTAGAAATGAAATGGATAATACCTTTACAAAGTAGTCTTTGATGGTAAGTTTGAGAAAAAGGCATTTTAAAGGCCAGAGTCTAAAGGCTCATCTGCTTGTCTCAATCTGTTCTGTTCCTGCCTAAGGCTAAGACTTCATTATCTCTAATTTGGATCATTAACATAACCTTTTTTCTCTTTTTCCCCCCACTTTCAGTATGATGTGTGTAGGAGTGGATTTATTTTTATTTATCCTGCATAGGATTCAATGGGCTTCTAGAATCCATGGAGAATTGCCTTTTATCTGCTCTGGAAAATTTTTGGCCATCATCTTCCCCATTTTTCTCTTAATAATTCTTTTCTAAGGGAGTGGCATGGTATATTCAGTGTGCTGGATGGAAAAAATCTTCAGCCAAGAATACTCTGTCCAGCAAAGCTATCATTCAAAAAAGAAAGAGAGGTAAAGAGTTTTCTGGACAAACAAAAACTAAAGGAGTTCATGACCACTAAACAACCCCTGCAAGAAATATTAAAGGGGAGACTTTGAGTGGAAAAGAGAGACCAAAAGTGACAGTATAAAGATATAAAACACAAAAGCAGTAAAAATGGATATTTCTATAAAAATTACTGAAGGAACTCACAAAAAAGGATATAAAATATAATAACATATACCTACCAGGTGGGGAGGAGAGGAGAAAAGAATGGGTTCAAATTTACTCAACCATAAACTTAACATAGACTGCTATATGCAGAAGAGGTTATATACAAACCTAATGGTAACCATATATCAAAAAACACTAATAAATATACAAAGAATAAAAAGAAATAAATCCAAATGTATCATTAAAGAAAATCAGGAAAACATGAGAAAATAACAACAAAGGATCAGAGAAAATCTTCAGAAACAACTACAAAACAAATAGAAAATGACCATAAACATATATTTATCAATAATTACTTTGAATATAAATGGATTATATCCTCCAAACAAAATATACAGGGAGACAGAATAAATTAAATAAAAACAAAACAAGACCCACCTATATGCTGCTTAGAAGAGACTTCCTTTAGACCTTAAGACATCTGCAGATGGAAAGTGAGGGGATGGAGAAACACGTATCATACAAATGGATGCCAAAAGAAAGCCAGAGTAGCAATACTTATATCAGATAAAATAGATTTTAAAGAAAGATTATAACAGGAAACAAAGAAATCATAAAGGAGACAATCCAAGAAGATAAAATAATTCTAAATTTTTATGCGCCCAACATAAGAGCACCCAGATACATAAAACAACTAATAAAAAACATAGAAAAACTAACCAGAAATAATACAATAATAGTAGAGAACTTTAACACCTTAATTGTATCAATGGACAGACAGATCATCTAAACAGAAAACCAATAAGGAATCTGGCTTTCAATGACACATTGGACCAGATGAATTTAACAGATGCATTTAACAGAGTATTCCATCCTAAAACAGGAGAATACACATTCTTTTCAAGTGTGCACAGAACATTCACCAGAGTAGATCACATTATGCCACAAAACAAGCCTCAACAAATTCAAGATCGAAGTCATACCATGCATGTTTTCTGAACATAATGCTCTGAAACTAGAAGTCAACCACAAGAAAAAATCTGGAAAGACCACAAGTGTATGGAAATTAAGTAACATGCTACTAAACCATGAATGGGTCAACCAAGAAATTGAAGAATATATTAAAAAGTACATGGAGAAACAAACTGAGGGTTTTGGAAGGGGGGTGGGGTGTTAGGGGAGCCTGGTGGTAGGTACTAATGAGGGCATGTATTGCATGGAGCACTGGGTGTGGTGCATAAACAAATGAATCTTGGAACACCAAAAAAATAAAATAAAATTTTTAAAAAAGTACATGGAAACAAATGAAAATGAAAACACAATGGTTCAAAGCCTTTGGGATGCAACAAAAACAGTCCTAATTGGGAAGGATATAGCAATATAGGCCTATTTCAAGAAGCAAGAAAACTAAAACCAGCAGAAGAAAAGAAATAATAAAGATTAGAGCAGAAATAAATGATATACATAGTTTAAAAAAATAGAAAAGATCAATGAAACCAGGAGCTGATTTTTCTTCGAAAACAAAACCAACAAAATTGAAAAAAAAATCAATAATACTGATAAACCTCTAGCCAGACTAATGAAGAAAAAAAGGGAAGGGCTCAAATAAATAAGATCACAAAGGAGAGAGGAGAAATAACAACCAACACCACAGAAATACAATTATAAGAGAATATTATGAAAAACTGTATGACAACAAATTGAAAAACCTAGAAGAAATGGATAAATTCCTAGAAAAAGAGTACCAAAACTGAAACTGGAAGAAATAGAAAATTTGAACAGACCAATTACTAGCAATGAAATTGAATCAGTAATCAAAAAATTCCCAATGAACAAGAGTCCAGGACCAGATGGCTTCACAGGCAAATTCCACCAAACATTTAAAGAAAAACTAATACACATTCTTCTTAAACTATTTCAAAAAATAGAGAAAAAAAGGAAGGAAAACTCCCAAACTCATTCTATGAGGTCAGCATTACCCTGATACCAAAATCAGATAAAGACACTACTAAAAAAGAGAACTAGAGGCCAATATCTTTGATGAACATAGATGCAGAAATTTTCAACCAAATATTGGTAAGGCAAATCTAACGATACATTAAAAAAATCATTCACCACAATCAACTGGGATTTATTACTGGCTTGCAGGGGTGGTTCCATATTGGCAAATTAATCAATGTGATATACCACATCAATAAGAGAAAGGATAAGAAACATCTGATCATTTCAATAAACACAGAGAAAGCACTTGATAAAGTATAATATTCGTTGATGATAAAAACCCTCTGCAAAGTAGTTCTAGAGGGAAGATACCTCAACATAATAAAGACCATATATGAAAAGCCCACAGCTAATGGAGAAAATGGAGAAAAACTGAGAGCTTTTTCCCTAAGGTCAGGAACAAGACAAGGATGTCCACTCTCACCACGGTTATTTAACACAGTACTGAAAGTCCTAGCCACAACAACTGGACAACAAAATGAAATAAAAGGAATCCAAATTGGCAAGGAAAAAGTAAAACTCACTATTTGCAGAGGACATGATACTATATACAGAAAACCCAAAAGACTCCACCAAAAAACTGCTAGAACTGATGAACTCAGGAAATTCACAGACATAAAATCATTGTACAGAAATCTGTTGCATCTCTAATAATGAAGCTACAGAAGGAGAAATTAAAAACCAATCCCATTTACAATTGCACCAAAAATAATAAGATACCTAGGAATAAACCCAACCAAAGAGGGGAATGATCCATATTCCAAAAACTATAAAATATTGATGAAAGAAATTGAAGATGACACAAAGAGATGGAGAAACATTCCATGCTTATGGATTGGAAGAAAAAATATTGCTAAATGTCTATACTACCCAAAGCGATTTACACATTTAATGCAACCCCTACCAAAATATCAACAACATTTTTCACAGAACTAGAGTAAACAATTCTAGAATTCATATGGAACTGCAAAAACCCTGAATAGCTGCAGCAATCTTGAAAAAGAAAAGCAAAGCTGGAGGCATCACAATTCCGGACCTCAACTTATATTACAAAGCTGCAGTCATTGTATGATAAAGTAGGCACAGAAGTAGGCACAGAAGTCAATGGAACAGAATAGGAAACCCAGAAATAAACCCACAACTGTATGGTCAATTAATCTTTGACAAAGCAGGAAAGACTATCTGATGGGGAAAATGCAGTCTCTTCAAATGGTGTTGAGGGGATGCCTGAGTGGCTCCGTGGGTTAAGCCTCTGCCTTCAGCTCAGTTCATGATCCCAGAGTCCTAGGATCAAGTCCTGCATCAGGCTCCCTGCTCAGTGGGGATCCTCTTCTCCCTCTCCCTTTGCCTGCTGCTCCTTCTGCTTGCTCTCTTGCTCTCTCTCTCTCTGTCAAATAAATAATGTCTTTAAAACAAAACAAAAACAAATGGTATTGAGAAAACTGGACAGTGAGATATAAAAGAATGAAAACTGGACCGCTTTCTTAAACCATATACAAAAGTAAGCTCAAAATAGATTAAAGACCTAAATATGAGACCTGGAAGCATAAAAATCTCAGAAGAGAACATAGGCAGTAACTTCTTTGACAGTGGCCATAGCAACTTTTTTCCTAGATCGGTCTCCTGAGGCAAGGAAAAAAAATTGCAAAAATAAATATTGGGACTATATCCAATTAAAAAGCTTCTGCACAGCAAAGTTAACAATCAACTAAACTAAAAGGCAACCTACAGAATGGGAAAAGATATTTGCAAATGACATATCCAATAAAGGTTTAACATCCAAAATATATAAACAACTTCCACAACTCAACACCCAAAAAACAAACAAAAAATCCAATTAAAAAATGGGCAGAAGACATGAACAGACATTTCTCCAAAGAAGACATCTAGATGGCTAACAGACACATGAAAAGATGTGATGATGAGCATCAGGGAAATGCAAATCAAAACCACAGTAAAATACCACCTCACCTCCATCAGAATGGCTAAAATCAAGAATATAAGAAACAACAGGTGTTGATGAGGATATGGAGAAAAAGGAACTTTTTGCACCATTGGTTGGGAAAACAAACTGGTGCCGCCTCCCTGGAAAACAGTATGAAAGTTCCTCAAAAAGTTAAAAAGAGTAGTGTTGTATGATTCAGGAGTCACACTACTGGATATTTAAGATTTTTTTTATTTATTCATTTGACAGACAGAGATCACAAGTAGGCAGAGAGGCAGGCAGAGAGAGAGAGAGAGGAAGAGGAAGCAGGCTCCCCACTGAGCAGAGAGCCCGATGCGGGGCTTGATCCCAGGACCCTGGGATCATGACCTGAGCTGAAGGCAGAGGCTTTAACCCACTGAGCCACCCAGGCGCCCCACTACTGGATAACCCACAGAATACAAAACCACTAATTCGAAGGTATACATGCACCCCTATGTTTATAGCAGCATTATCTACAATAACCAAATTGTGGAAGTGGCCCCAGTGTCCATGAATAGATGAATGGATAAAGAAGAGGTTGTATACGTATGCAATAGAATATTACTCAGCCATAAAAAGAATGAAATCTTGCCATTTGCAACGACATGGATGGAGCTATAGAGCATTATGTTAAGTGAACTAAGTCAGAGAAAGACAAATACCATAATGACTTCACCATATGCGCAATCTGAGAAGCAAAGAGTAGAGGGAGAAGAAAGAGAGAAAGATAAAGGAAGAAACAGATTCTTAACTCTAGAGAACAATCTGATGGTTACCAGAGGGGAGGTGGGTAGGGAAATGGGTGAACTAGGTGATGGGGATTAAGGAATGTACTTGTGATGAGCACTGGGTGATGTATGGAAGTGTCGAGTCACTATATTGCATACATGAAACTAATAGAACACTATGTTAACCAACTGGATTTAAAATAAAAACTTAAAAAATAATTCTTAAGTTTATTTTTCTTCATTGTACTTATCCTTGTCCAAAAGTAGTGTTCCTCTTCTGTTAAACACATTCACTGAATTCTCAATCATTATATTTTTTAGTTCTAGACACCATGTTTGATAATTTTTCAAATTGACTATGTGGCTTTTTAGGATTTTTCTGTTCCCTGCAGACATTTTAAAGCTTATCTTTTCTTTTTTGAACTACAGTAAACCACAGTCTATGTCTCATAATTCTGATATTTGAAGTTTCAGTGAATTTGTTTTCATTGTCTTTTTTTTTCTTCTGGCTGCCAGTGTATTTTTCTTTGTGTGCCTACTTACCTCTACGTGCTGATGTATTATTGAAAAATTATTTGTGAGACCGATTTCAGGCCTAGGAAGACAGAATATTTCTGCAGAAAGTATTTTCACTTGCTGTTGACAAATGCCTGGCAAAAGTACCTGTCCAAGACTACTTTAATACAAGTTTAATACAAGTGATCCTTGGATCACCCTTGTGATGGGTTATCTTGTTCCTTCTGGTTCACCATTATCCTGAAGGGGTAGCCACATAGTTTCAGCCTAAAGTGGCTGAGTGGCTTATTAAATCTACTCATTTGGGATGTGGGGTTCCACTTTATGTCCCCTTTGCCCATGAGGTCATCAAAACCACAACTCAGTTTCACAATACGTTCTTCTGGATTCAGCAAATGCCCATGGACAACAGTTGTTTTGAGTGCTGGGCATTTCCATCTAGGTCCTTTTCTTCTAGATTTTGGCCTCATTATTTCTTAACACTTAATGAAGGTCATTTCTTGTTATATGTCATCTAGTTTTTAAATTTTTTTAAAGATTTTATTTGTCAGAGAGAGAGAGTGAACGAGCACAGGCAGAGTGGCAGGCAGAGGCAGAGGGAGAGGCAGGCTCCCTGCTGAGCAAGGAGCCTGATGTGGGACTCTATCCCAGGACGCTGGGATCATGACCTGAGCTGAAGGCAGCTGCTTAACCAACTGAGCCACCCAGGCATCCCTCTAGTTTTTTAATTTTTTTTATTTTTTAAGAAAAAAATTTAAAGATTTTATTTATTTATTTGATAGAGACACAGTGAGAGAGGGAACACAGGCAGGGGAAGTGGGAGAGGGAGAAGCAGACTCCCTGCTGAGCAGAGAGCCCGATGCTGGGCTCCATCCCAGGACCCTGGGATCATGACCTGAACCGAAGGCAGACGCTTAACAACTGAGCCACCCAGGCACCCCATCATCTAGTTTTGTTTTTTTTGTTTTGGTTTCTGTTTTTTTTTTTTAGTTGTCCTTATTTGGGATGGTTAGTCCACATTACTCAGTCTGCCATTACCAGAAGCAGAGATGTACATATATCCTCCTCACTGCTCTCCTTATCCCCAGTCTCTCTCTTCCTTCCAGCTACTCCTCTTTCACAAGGTAACTGAAAGTTTCTTCCTTATTTTGTTATTTCCTCTGCACAAATCCTTCAAAACTTACTGTTGAAGGTAAAACAGAAATTAAATTCCTTAGTTTGGACAATCAGATCTGAAACTTTTTTTTTTTTTTACTTATTCACTGAGTAGGTATTTACTGGGCACTCACTAGGCCAGGTGCCACCTATTCTTTTGAATACCTCTTTTACCTCTTGTCTTACCTCCTAACTCACCATACACTTCAGCCAAACTGGAATGCTCACTATAATGTGGCAGAGCTGGGTCAAAACACAGATGGGCTAACTCCTAGGTCAGAGCCCTTTACTTTACACCATGAGCCCATATTCAGGTTTAAGTGCATTCAGTCTGGAAATTTATGTATATTTTTTAAAAAAGATTTTATTTATTTATTTGACAGAGAGACAGAGAGAGAGAGACCGCTCAGGAGAGAAACAGGGAGCAGGGAGCCCAAAGTGGGACTGGATCCTAGGACCCCAAGATCATGACCTGAGCCAAAGGCAGACGCTTAACCAACTGAGTCACCTAGGCGCCCCTATTTATGTATAGTCTAGTAAATTAACTAGACAAAACTCAACACATAAAAATTATACTGGCTTTTACGTATTTCTTGTTGCCTTTTAGGCTATCTGTCATGTGAGTCTGGAATGTAAGCTCTGAAAGTGAATTAAGTATTACCGTCAAGTTTTTAGCAATCACTATAATCACAAGGACACCTTGGGGGGGCGGGGGGTTGGCTTGCTTCCTTTGACAAATATGGCACTGATTGTGGAATTTGTTCCAGGGGCTAGGAAAAATGAGCTTGCAAACAAATCTACTCCCACCTGCTGGCAGTTGCTTGAAATACTAGTCAAAACCAACTTTTCCCTGAAAAAAACAAATAAACAAAAAACCAATTCTGGCACTAGGCCAACCCAGAAACAGGATTCTTGGTTTGGCTTTTGCCACTATATAACCTTGAGCCAACCCCTCTTCTTCTCTAGGCTTCAGTGTCCCCACATGTACAACTCAGGTGCTTGGCAAAATTACCTGGAATGGCTGTTCCATTTTTCGTAAGCAAGAATTGTCCCCACAAGGATGCCTGAGTGACTGGGGACAAGGGATGAAGGATTATGAGCAGGAGGGGTGGGCTTGACTGACAGGATTCTGCATGTGATGGTTAGTGATGCTCCCACCTTTTTTTTCCCTAATCTTGCACTCATGTAGAAAGGAAGCATTTGCTGCGATGAAAGGAAAAAGAGGGGGAAAAGGAGAGGAGAAATTAAGGTACTAGGGTGCTTTGCTGGTTATAAGAAGGCAGGAAATTATGAGATATATTTTGAAAGTGATTCTACAATGGTAAAAAAAAAGTGTGGGTGGTTATTGATGTTGGGTAAAGAGTTAAATACTTAGCTGTGACAAACAGCCACCCCAGGAGTTCCACACAACTGAAACTTTGCAATATGTTGGACACAAGCACTTCCAACTCATTTACCAAATACTGAAAGAAAGAGAAAGGGAACAATGTTTCTGCTGGAATGTTCTAGTTAACCAAGAGTGAACTTGAAATCTGTTTTGATTTCAACACTTTTAAATGGCATGCCTTGGGAGGTTCAAAGCTGAGTTCTATTTGTTGATTGCCTATTTGGCTTTTGTGCTCTAAATAGGCCTCTTTCTAAACTTGTTTTAAATTGGACCTGAGATGGGAAGGAGAGAGGGTAGTGAATGGAGGCATTTTCTCATTCTCAGATATCCTTTTATCCCACAGAGCTATCTATATTCAGGGTAGTGGAAAGAATAAATGCCCTCTAGTCAAAACGCCAGGCTTTTCCATATGATGGGGCCAGAATGCTGGAACATTAGACTGGCCAGCTCTCCAGAGGCTAACTCCCTTGAAGATACACTTATCTTTGCCTTCTTTTCCCCTTTTATGGTGTCAGCCAAGAACACTCGAACGCTGTATCCTCTAGTTTGGGGTGTGTGTGTGTGTGCTTCAATTTCTGTCCTACTGAAGGGTCACTCCTGCTGTAGCCAGAGCCCTGTCATAAAAATTTATTTGATCTTCTTCCACTCCACCCAGAGGCTCAAGCGTCTGGAAATGACCAAGAGTCTTGTACCTCCTACTTCCCCAAAATGTCTAGGTCATTCACGCAGATTCAGCCAGGGCAGTCAAATCATGGCACTTCCTTCACCACAAAAAGCAACCTCTTGGCCACCAGCTGTTCCAAGAGGAAAACAAATTTTCCATTTTGCTGGGGGGGGGGGGGGGGGGGGGTACGTCAAGCAGCGGACCCTGGCCCAACCCTCCAGAGCCAAGGTGCTGCAGCTGGCCCAGGAGAGACTGCAGATGCCTGTTAGAGCAGAGGACTGGGCAGAGCCCCAGTTGGGGAGATGGCAGGATTGTTTGTCTTTTTGTAGGGCTCCTGGCATCTGCACGATTGGCTAGGCTGGCGCGGCCATGGAGTGGGCGGAGCCAGCGGCGCGGCTGGCTCGATGCCCGCCCAGTTGCAGGGGGGACTGGCTTCAGACCCAGCCTAATTCAAAGCGGGTGACCGGTCCTGTGGGCGCGGCGTGGAGTAGAGCTCCTGCGTGGTTATGCCTCTCGCCGCGCGGGGCTCTGGGCTCCGGACCGACGCCCGCACTTTCTGCTCACCTTTGCCCTCTATGCTGAGCTCTTAGAGGTGACTCTGCGGAAGAGCTAGCGCCGTCACCCCATCTCTTTCATCGCCTGCCCCCCCCCCCCCCCCCCCCCCAGCTCCCTCTAGCCTCGTGCTTCTCGCTCACCTCCTTCTGTCCTTTTCCTGATCCGCGACCTTCTTATTCTCCGTAGGTCCCAGCTACGCCATCCCGGGCTTGCTGGGATCCGCTTTCAACTGCTCTTCAGGACCTGGCTCCTGGAGGGCGATACCACCCCCCCCCCCCCCGCCCCGGCCAACCTAGAAATTCCACTTTGACCTGTAATGAATCCTCCTCCAACGTTCCCAGCGCCGTGTTGGACCCTCTTTTATTGGTAAGCTGGTCGCTAGGCTACCGTGAGCCGGCAGGAGGGGCGAGTGGGCGGTCTCTTGGTAGGAGTTGGCTGGGGGACGCTTGGACCAGGGCTTCTGAGCCCCCGCTAATGCTAATGCACCTGCCAGTCATCCCCTGCAGGGGTTGGTGGTGGTAATGAGGGTGGCCAGTCCTGTGTTTCAGCCCATATCTTACAGTGGCACCTGATAGCACCCAATTTCAGTGTGTGCCCAAATAGCAGGGGGTGAGGATACCACCACCCCAGGGTCCAACCTTCCGTCCCCAGGGACTAAGGTCCCAAGCGTTTTGGAGTCATGGGCATTGGCCCCCGTGTGTGTGGGGGTGGTGGTGGTGGTGGTGGTGGTGGTGGTGGTGGTGGTGAGGGTTGTGGGGTGTTAACTTCAAGCAGAGCAAAGAGCAATTTTATTTAAGTAAAAGAATGAGATTATTTGGGAATAGCAGAGGAATTTCAACTTGTGACAAGCAAGCTATGGCAAAACATAAGCAAGTCCGAAGAGACAAAGGGAAGGTCATCTTTTAGAGGCTTTAGGAAGAAATTGGGGAGGGTTCTGGACAAAAGTTGACTAGAGAAGATGGGAGGGGTGGTTTGAATATGGTCAGGGTTTCTCATTGGTTGCAGGTGGTGATTAGTGTGTTGCAGCTGGGTCAGGGAGGGGCTCTTCCTTTTGTTAAAGACAGGAGATAAATTCCTATGTGGAAAGTGCCCTCTCTCGTCAATGTAATTATCTTCCTTCTTCCTGCCGGTTATGTATGCTGCAGTGAGAGCTATGTACTTGAAAGGGCCCCCTCTGGGGCTTCCTGACTCCATTTTAAGTGTTTCTTTTAATTATTTTCACATTTACCCCTTTTGATCAAGATCTTTCCTTGAAAGTATTGCTGATCAAGAGTCAGAATTTTCAAGTTTCAAATTTAGTGGTTTGTTCCTCGATAGCAGGAAAGATCTTTCCTGGTTGTCATTGGCCCACACTGGAGAGAATATGCATAATGATTGGAAGCCATGGAGGCCACATTTGAGGAGTAAGGAAGGGTAGGAGGGAGAACTATCAGTCACTTCCCATCAAGAGTCTGTGTCTTATCAAGGTCCTAAACATTGGAGATCATCTCAAAGTGCAGAGCTAGCGTCACCCTACTTGATGTATTACTTCTGAAGAGATTTGATAAGCAACAGTTAAAGTTTAAAAATAATTATATACAAGCAGAATTAAAAGTAATGACAAATCCAGTTTCTAGGATGGTTCCAAACCAAGATCCCAAACCCAGCTAAATATATCGAAAGACCAGGGGTCATTAGGTCAGATTTGTTTTAATCACTGCATATGTCCCCTGGTCTCATGTAATTGAATTTCTACTTCTGCAGAGGTATTTACCCACGTACAACAAGTGGTGCTTGCTGTTGCACAAACACCTTGCTCAGCAAGTAGATAATCAAGGGCTATATGATTGTCCAAAACTGCATTAGTCAATGAGTCAAATGATGGCTGATAGGATGCTATTGCTTTGGAATTGGCTGTGGAATTGGCCAGCTCTGCTAATGTTAGGGGGAGATATCTGATCCTGTGTTCAATGGCATTTACTCCAATCCAAGGAAATAAATATCTTCCTATGGAGGCAAACCAAGGGACATGTATACCTCCTAGAAATTCCCATTTATGATGGCTCTGGAGGCCTAATGGGGCAGACCAATGGGGAGTCTCTTGATTTGTTATAGATGTTAACAGGAATGCTATTAAATAACCCAGTAACATTGACTTCCAAGTGGCCAGCTATCTAAGCATTCATATGCCCATAGGAAATGCTGTCCCTTGCAAACAAAACCAGGTGGAACAGAGAAGACTAAGGTCTCGTTATTGATAGATTCCTTAACTGGAAATTTCCTGATTGATCCTTTGAAGCCATGGTTCAGAGGAGTTGGGATGACATTCTATGGGAGTCCCATCTTTTCCTAAAGGGGGCTTTTCTAAAAACCTTGCAAAGAGTCATAAACTTATTTGTATTTCCCTTGGTTGCAGGGAGACAGATCACAGTTCTATAAGGAAAAGAACCTGGGGGAGTGAAAATTGTATGACTGGCAAAGATGGAGGGATTTGGCTGAGGTAGTATGATTATGACTAAGGAAAGGTTGAAATAAGGTGTGTGAACACCTGGTTGCAATAAGCCAACTTGCTAATTAACATCTCTAGGCTTTTGGTTGTAATCAACAGTGGCATTTTGGACTAGAAAGAAATTGGTTGTAGGTAATACCATGGGATCTCTGACATTGGGATCAGGTTGGAGCTTCTTGTGACAGATCCAACAGTCAGAGAGATTTCTCCCTTTTGCAAAGGATTGGAAATGTGGATAAGGGCATTGTCTTTTTCCAGAAAGAGAGGGCAAAGAAAGCACAAGCAAAGGAAAGAAGGTATATAGATGCCTGGTCCTGTCATCTTGAGAAAGCTGTTTCATCTGCTTCAATTCCTGGAAATCTTTATTTTTGGGTCACCAGTTGGTGTGTAGGTCCAGTAAAGGTTTGGTGCTTTCTTTATTTTTTTAATTTTATTGTTTTTTTAAAGTTCTTTTTTAAAGATTTTATTTATTTATTTGAGAGAGAGAGAGAGAGTAGGAGCAGAGGGAGGGGGAAGGGCAGAGGCAGAGGGAGAAGCAGACTCCCTGCAGAGCAGGGAGTCCAATGCAGGGTTGAGGGGCTTGATACCAGGACTCTGAGATCATGACCTGAGCCAAAGACAGATGCTTAGCCATCTGAGCCACCCAGGTGCACTGGGTGCTTTCTTTAGAAGTGACATGGGAATCCACAATTCTGTTCCTTGGAATTCGGCAGCACAGTGGTTGGTTAGCAGCACCTGATACAGGTCCTTTCAATGGGGATGAAGAGAGTCTTTCTCATCCTTGTGAGTGGATATAGCTCACCTTGTGCTGAAGTAGCCAAAGACAAAGATGTCACTTCAGTTACTTCCGAGGGAGTTGGAATTACATATCCAGCACCATATTTGCCATTTTCACCTTTCAAATAAGCCATGAGCCATGACAAATTAGCATCAACCAAAGGAGTTTCCTGTAAGTCATCACAGGGAATGAGGAGGTGATCGGTCAGAGTCAAACAGTATTGTCTGGAGTATTGCTCTAGAAAAGGGAAGGAGAATAGCAGAATTATGGTTATTACAGTGAGAAAAATTGTGTAAAGAACTGTGAGCAAGAGGATTTCATAGGTGGCGAGATGACTGGCTGAAAGTTGTTGAGTGTGATGAGAATTTAGGTAGGGATGGAGGCTGATAGAGTATGAGGTTTGAAAACAACAGGATGATGAGTGATAACAATACTGTATTGTTCTGAGATCCTGGACAGAACCCCATTCACAGTCATCAGAATTTAGGAAGGTTTCTATTTCCTAGGGGCACAAAAATGGTTGGAGGGGATCCCTGACTATTCCTTTAATGGCCTTAACTAAAAGGGAAGTGGCAGGAATGGCTCTGAGGCAAGGGAAGGTATTCTTAGGCCCAGGGTCTAGCTGTTGGTTATATTGCCCTATTGGTTCGTGATGGTCCCCATGTTTTTGGTTGAATACCCCCAAGGTCATTCCCTTCCCTGTCATATATAAAAGGGAAAAAAGGAAGTTGGTAATTGGGATGTCTGAGGGTAAGGAGATTTATTAAGCTTTCTTTTAGGGTATTAAAAACTAGGATATCCTGAACTTACCAATTAATGGGGTCAGGTTTGTTGTTCTTTAATAACATATGTAAAGGCTGAGCCATGAGAGGAAAGCTCGAAATCCATTTCTGACACTAGGCCATCAGCCCATCTGAGAGAACCTTATAATGGGCACTTAGTTTTGGGGAAGCTCAGGATGCTATGAAGCTTACCTGGATCTACGTGGAGCCCTTGTTCTGAGATTAGGTGCCCTAAATAACAAATTTGAATTTGAACAAACTGCAGTTTTTCCTTGGAGACCTTGTGTCCCTTTAAGGCTAAAAATCAGATGGATGCTGTCTTCCTGTGAAAAGAGGACAAATGATTAGTGTCCTTATAACTAACTCTAGTGTCATCAGATATAGAACAAATAAATGACATTAAAGGTTCAGAGAAGGAGACGAACCATGAGAGACTCTGGACTCTGGGGAAAAAACTGAGGGTTATAGAAAGGAGGGGTGGGGGATGGGGTAACTGGGTGATGGGTATTACGGAGGGCATGTGTTGGGATGAACACTGGGTGTTATACACAACTAATGAATCATTGAACACTACAACAGATATGTATGTACTATATGCTGGCTAACTGAACATAATCATGATAAAAAAAAGGTTCATTTGCTTCACCTAGTTGGCTATTTTGGTCGTTGGTGTCAAATTATAGAATTTATTTCCCCCTTTTGAGAGAAAGAAATTCTAGCACAGTATTTCTTCAAGAAATCTGGGCCCAACAAGTGAATAGAGGCAGAGAAACTAAGGAGAAAGGTGGGTATCTCTCAGAGGGCCTAAATAAAAGGGGATAGGGCTAGAGACAGGAGCCTGTTGATGTTTATTTGACACACTCTTCCCATTTGAATCATATTAATACTTGAGGCAGGGGCTATTTGATAACAGTGGGGTTGAGAATGAAGGGCATAGCTCTGGTGTCAGTAATGGCAGAGAGAGATTCGTACCTAATCTGGAGAGTTGTTTCTCTAAACCAGTTAAGAGCAGGTTTGGGAAAAGCCACTGTAGTTCCTTGGAGTTCCATCATTGGGAGTTAGGAGGAGGGCACTTGGAAAGGTTGGTTAAAGCACTTGGAATGATTAAGCTTATAACAGTCTTTTTTCCAATGCTCTGGCTTTTTGCAATAATGACAAAGATCAGGAGGGCCTTGTTTAGGGGCCTCCATTTGTTTTGTTGGAGTTGTAAATTACCAGCCTATTCTTAGGGCTTTCCCAAAACTTGTTGACTGGAATAAGATTCGGGCTTGTACCCAGAAGCCCAGTGAGCCCTTGAATAATTATTATAGCTGGTTCCAAATTGTTTTCAGAGAAAATTCTGTTCTTTTAAATGTCAGATCCAGGGTGCCTGGGTGGCTCAGTGGGTTAAAGCCTCTACCTTCGGCTCAGGTCATGATCCCAGGGTCCTGGGATCGAGCCCTGGGTCGGGCTCCCTGCTCAGCAGGGAGCCTGTTCCCCCCCCCCCCCCCGCCTGCCTCTCTGACTACTTGTGATCTCTCTCTTTCTCCTTCAAATAAATAAAATCTTTAAAAAAACGTCAGATTCACGGGAGTAGCACATCACAGCCTTGTGTTTAGGAAAAGTCGACAGTTTGTCAGCATTAAACTTGGGGGCTGATTTAAACAGTGAAACCACTAATAAAAAGCAAGCGAACGTGAACAACATGGTACTAAATATACTGCTGGAAGGTCACTTGTTTATTGTATGAGAGATGAAGTAAGAAGCTAGAATGCTGCTTTGTCTAAACCTAGCTGAGAACTTGTGGGTCAGATGACTCAATTTTTTTTGCCACTCTGCACATGTTTGCAAATAACCACAAAAGTGCTGAGTGTTGATTTGGCAGTTACAAATAAGTTTAGCAGGTAGACAAATTTGCAAAATGAAGATCAAGTGTATTAAGGTCGCAGTGTAAGGGCTTCAACGGGAAGTTCCTTATGCCCTTTGGAGTCCAAGATCTTATGGTTATGACCAAAGCACTCATTTTGGTTCTCAGAATACACATTCCTGGGCTCTTTAAAAAGGCAGTAAATGGAGCTTGCAACTTCCCTGTTGGCCTCAAGTTGCTTGTTTAATTGACAGGTGTAATTAGCTCCTCAAAGAACTCCTGCTTAAGTTACAAAAGTGGTAAATAGACCTCCTCTACAGACATTGTTATAAGCATTGGTTAACCTAAATTCATGTCCTCTAAGGACTCACTACACCAATGCCACACAGTTGCCTTTATTAGCCATGAAGGCAGGTACCTTTAAAGTTCATGTTTTTCTATGACAATCTTACCATGTGGCCCTCTCTTTTTTGGGCAAGTGACTATTCCATTTCCTAGGGAGGCACCACTACTCCCTAGGTGTCTCAGTTAACACCAAGGTTTAAACTGATGTGAAGGCATCAAGGACTCAGTTATGGTACAGGGACTAAAATTCATGTTCTATATTGTCTTGACATCTGTTAAAATTGGAAGGACCTCAAATGGTCTAATCAAAGTTCTCCTCCCTATGCTGTGCATGTGAATAAGTTCTCTTAGCCAAACAACCCTCCTTTCTGAGCAAACCAGGTGTAGTTCCGGCTTATCCCTAGCTAAGGGTTTTAATTCCCTGCCAGTTGTGGAATTATTCCAACAAGGCAATCGCATTCTCCCCTGAAAACCAAAGGTACTCTGTCCTTGACAGTGCAAAGCCTGCCTGCTACAGACCCTGGTTGTTGACTCTGTTCCTGAGTGCAACTAGAGTGCAGCTCTCCCTGGTGTGTTGTGTCCTCCTGTCTCAGGCTGGGAGTATGTGACTGACACATTGTTGTCCTTGCATTTGTCCAGTGTCAGGTGTTGTGTGTTTGGCTATCCTCACCACCATAGGAAAGAATCCTTTCCTCCTTAATGGGGTAAATAGGAGGTGATCAAAATGGGGGTACAGAGCAATGGGAAAGACATAAAACAGAAGTGAGAGACACCTGTTTGAGGACAGATTTTAGCCCACTTTCAAGGGTGTGTGTGTATGTGTGTGTTGAGAACCTAGGGGACCCTACTCAATGCTACCAATGGAAATTATTAGCCTTGGATGTGCAATCTATAGAAGTATATTCATGTGGCCTGAGATGGGTATACTTTGAACCTATTCTTGTGAAACATTTGAAGATACAGATTTTTTTTCAGTGTTTTATTTAAGTTTAGGTCTGTAGATACCTGAAGAGTTGTTAAATAGTCAGCTATGTCATGCCGATCATGCAGAAATATGTATTTGTTGTGGCCACAAGATGCTGAGCACTAGCACATGGGTAATGCATGATTGGAAACAGGTAGGAATACATTGATTTAATTCAGGAATAATTCATGAACATACTTTGGAATATTGCAAAATGAAATTCTGTGATTGAAGATAATCTGGAATAAGTTTTAAAATGGCAAACCAGAAATGAACATGTACCCAAGGGGAAGAAAAGGGAGTTGGGCAAGTTCCCAGGCAGTAGCTCTGCATTGTCCACAATC
Source organism: Taxidea taxus jeffersonii (assembly GCA_003697995.1). Lineage (NCBI taxonomy): Eukaryota > Metazoa > Chordata > Mammalia > Carnivora > Mustelidae > Taxidea > Taxidea taxus. The sequence continues at coordinate 8,700 of ML098463.1, read as the reverse complement.
TCATATTTCAGAGTGTGCTAGTGAACTTCCCCTGCAACACACACAGATTTGTGGGCACTGATGTTTCTTGGCCAACATATGAAAGATCCCATTTCTTAGTGATGCTCAAGGCCTGTTCTCATACACAAGCCCCTTTTGGGGGTGTGTGTGTGGAATGGTCTCACTGAAGGTCTCAAGTGCATTGTGCAAACATTTCAGAGCTCTTTAGGAAGACCAGCTAAATTAAGTTCTTGGGCCAATCCCAACATCCAGGCCCCATCCCAACATCCCAATTAGGTTCTTGTTTGAGAGTTCAGCTCAGTTATGACATTATCTACTAATTCCATCATATTGTACAGGTTGCGTTTTCAGTCCCACAAGACTGCCCTCCCTCTACACCAGATGCCAGTCGCAAGTTTAGGTTCTTACCTGTGCTTCTGACTGATTGCCTATAAAGGAGACATTATCACAGACCTCTCCTAGGATTTGACTCATTTGCTAGAGAAGTTCACAGAACTCAGAGAAACATTTTACTTACTAGATATAAAAGGGAGTAACTCAGGAACAGCCAAATGGAAGAGATGCATAGGGCAAGGTATGAGGAAAGGGTGCAAAGTTTCTATGCCCTCTCCCGACCCACCGCTCCTCAAATCTCCACATGTTCACCAACCTGGAAACTCTCAAACCCTATCCTTTTGGGGTTTTTTATGGAGGCTTCATTGTATAGGTTTGATTAATTAAATCATTGGCCAATGGCTTATGATTCAACTAGCATCCCCTCTCCCCTCCCAGGAGGTCAGGAGAGTAGGGCTGGAAATTTCAGCCCTTTAATCATGTGGTTGATTATCTTGGCAAATGGCCTCTGTCTTTAAGTGCTTCCAAAAGTCACCTCACTCACATAACAAGAGACACCTCTGTCACTCTCAAAACTTAGGAAATTCCAGGATTTGGGGAACTTTGAGCCAGGGCCTGAGGAGGAAGACCAGATACATGTGAGAAATATATATTTGGTCATCTGACCAAATATATATTTCTTATAAATCACAGTATCATACCAGTTCTTTGCAGGGCTACAGCTAGGTAGTTATTCATACTCACCAAAGACATCTTTTTTTAAAGATTTTATTTATTTATTTATTTATTTATTTGACAGAGAGAGACCGAAGTAGGCAGAGAGGCAGGCAGAGAGAGAGGGGGGGAAGCAGGCTCCCTGATGAACAGAGCCCGATGTGGGGCTCGATCCCAGGACCCTGGGATCATGACCTGAGCCGAAAGCAGGGGCTTTAACCCACTGAGCCACCCAGGCACCCCTCACCCAAGACATCTTGAGGCAGAATGCACATGATTAATGAGAGATGCCAAATTCCAGAATGAATGTCTTTGAGAAGACAGCCAAGAATCTGAAATGGGTTTGTTTGGGTAAGGATCAAAAGGTTCTTTATGTCATATGCTGTATGTCCTAAAAACAGGTGTACAAGAGCAAGGTTGACATAGATTTGATAACAAAATGCCCAGTCCCAGCCTAGGTAGGGGAAGTGTGACTTTGAGCTGGAGAATGTAAACTGGTCACCACAGCTCAAGAGAGTGTCAGGGGTGGAAGATTACTTTTCCTGGTTCTAATCAACCAACTTAGAGAGCTGTGTCCATGCTGATTGCAAGGTGGGGCTTTTTGGGATTTGAAGCAATACATTTATCTGAGGGCTTCCACCTGCCTACTTCTTCCACTCTCCAGTTCCCAGAATGTCTGCTGCTCCCCCATCATCCTGTCTTTGTGCCCCACTCTCTGGATAAAAGCTGAGGAGGAAGGAGAAATCTGCCTCATTGCTGTGCTTCTGGCTAACTCACTGTGGGATGAGAGTTGGGTGGGAGAGAAGGTGTGTACGCATACAACTATATATGTTTGCCTGTGTACAGAAGAAGGGAAAGCTCTGGAAAATTCACAGCTGGTGTGACCTCTGCTGTTTGTTCTCTGAGAAACAATATGGCATTTACTGATAACCAGTGACTTCTCTGTTTCAGCAAAAACTACAAATGAAATTGATTAAGAAGGTTTGGGGCAGGATGCTGACAGGATATGATGTTCATCTGAGTCCAGCTTTTGAAGGTAAGCCACTTCTAGACACCTGAGATCTGTGTATTAAGTTGAATAGAGCTGAGACACAGCAAACCAGTCCCATGAGGTAAGCTGACCAGTGACATAACTCCAGGCTTTACACTTCTACCTCTCCAGATCCCACCTTCCTGACCTGCAGTGGAGTGCTCCTGAGATGCTAGTCTTCAGGCCATTTGCTCTGACCCTGGAGTTTCTCCCACTTCTCTGGCTTCATGTGCAAGATGCCTTCTGCTCTCTCCATACTCTCTTAGGAGGGTACAACAGTTGAGGCACATTCCCTAGTGTGACTGGAGGAACACAACCCACAGAAAGAGGTGTGCAGGCCAGATTCCCTATGCTTCTCAAGCTAGAATTTTCTGTACCATCTGCCATGCTCTATGGGGAGGGCACTTGAACACACATTCTTTTTTTTAATGTTATGTTAGTCACCATACAGTACATCATTAGTTTTTGATGTAGTGTTCCATGATTCAGTGTTAGCATATAACATCGAATACTCCATGCAATCTGTGCCCTCCTTAATACCCATTACCAGGCCAACCCATCCTCCCACCCCCCTCCCTTCTAAAACCACCATTTGTTTTCCAGAGTCCATAGTCTCTCATAGTTTCTCTCCCCTTCTGAATCTCCCCCTTCATTTTTCCCTTCCTTCTCCTAATGTCCTCCATACTATTCCTTATGTCCCACATATGAGTGAAACCATATGATAATTTACGTTCTCTGCTTGACTTATTTACGTAGCATAATCCCCTCCAGTTCCATTCATGTCAATGCAAATGGTGGGTATTCATCCTTTCTGATGGCTGAGTAATATTCTGTTGTATATATGGACCGTATCTTCTTTATCCATTCATCTATTGAAGGGCATCTCGGATCTTTCCACAGTTCGGCTATTGTGGACATTGCTGCTATGAACACTGGGGTACATATGGCCCTTTTTTTTACTACATCTGTGGCTTTGGGGTAAATATCCAGTAGTGCAATTGTTGAATCATAGGGTAGCTCTATTTTTAATTTTTTGAGGGAGCTCCACACTGTTTTCCATAGTGGCTGCACCAATCTACATTCCCACCCACAGTGTGGAAGTGTTCCCCTTCCTCTACAACCTCTTCAACACTTGTTGTTTCTTGCCTTGCCAATTTTTGCCATTCTAATTGGTGTAAGGTGATATCTCATAGTGGTTTCAATTTGAATTTTCTCTCATGGCTAATGATGATGAACATTTTTCATGTGTCTGTTAGCCATTTGTATGTCTTCTTTGGAGAAGTGTCTGTTCATGTCTTCTGCCCATTTTATGACTTATTTGGTTTTTGGGTGTTGAGTTTGAGAAGTCCTTTATAGATCTTGGATATCAGCCCTTTGTCCGTAGTGTCATTGCAAATATCTTCTCCCATTCCGTGGGTTGCCTCTTTGTTTTGTTGACTGTTTTCTTTGCTGTGCAGAAGCTTTTGATCTTGATGAAGTCCCAAAAGTTCATTTTCGCTTTTGTTTCCTGCCTTTGGAGACGTGTCTTGAAAGAAGTTGCTGTGGTTAATGTCGAAGAGGTTACTGCCTATGTTCTCCTCTAGGATTTTGATGGATTCCTGTTTCACATTGAGGTCTTTCATCCATTTTGTGTTTATCTTTGTGTATGGTGTAAGGGAATGGTTGAGTTTCATTCTTGTGTGTATAGTTGTCTAGTTTTCCCAGCACCATTTATTGAAGAGACTATCTTTTTTCCTCTGGATATTTTTCCTGCTTTGTCAAAGATTATTTGACCATAGAGTTGAGGGTCCATATCTGGGCTCTCTATTCTGTTCCATTGGTCTACGTGTCTGTTTTTGTGCCAGTATCATGCTGTCTTGGTAATCACAGCTTTGTAATAAAGCTTCAAATCAAGCAATGTGATGCCCCCAGCTTTGTTTTTCTTTTTCAACATTTCCTTGGTGATTCAGGGTCTTTTCTGGTTCCATACAAATTTTAGGATTGTTTGTTCTAGCACTTTGAAAGTTGCCATTGGTATTAGGCATGGCATTGAAAGTATAGATTATTGGGCAGCAGAGACATTTTAACAATGTTTATTCTTCTGATCCATGAGCATGGTACGTTTTTCCATCTTTTTGTGTCATCCTCAAATTCTTTCATGAGTGTTCTATAGTTCCTCAAGTATAGATCTTTTATCTCTTTGATTAGGTTAATTCCAAGTTATCTTATGGTTTTTGGTGATATTGTAAATGGAATTGATTTTCTAATTTCCCTTTTTACAGTTTCATTGTTATTGTATAAGAAAAGAAATGATTTTTTTTGCATTGATTTTGTATACTGCCACATTACTGAATTACTGTATGAGTTCTAGTGATTTGGGGCTGGAGTCTTTTGGGTTTTCCACATAAGGTGGTATGTCATCTGTGAAGAGAGAGAGTTTGACTTCTTTGCCAGTTTGAATACATTTTATTTCTTTCTGTTGCCTGTTTGCTATTATTAGGACTTCTAGTACTATGTTAAACAATAGTGCCAAGTGTAGGCATCCTTGTCATGTTCCTGATCTTAAGAGAAAGGCTCTGTTTTTCCCCATGGAGCATGATATTCACTGAGGATTTTTCATAGACGGATTTTATGAAATTGAGTAATATTCCCTCTATCCCTATACACTGAAGAGTTTTAATCAGGAAAGGATGCTGTATTTTGTCAAATGCTTTTTCTGCAACTGAGAACACCATGTCTTTTCTTGTCTTTTCTCTTATTTATGTGTTCTACCACATTGATTGATCTGCGAATGTTGAACCACACTTGCATCCCAGGGATAAATCCCACCCGGTCGTGGTGGATAGCCCTTTTAATGTACTGTTGGATCCTATTAGCTAGGATCTTGTTGAGAATTTTGGCATCCATATTCAGCAGGGATATTGGTCTGAAATTCTCCTTTTTGAGGGGGTCTTTGCCTGGTTTTGGGATCAAAGTAATGCTGGCCTCATAGAATGAGCCTGGAAGTTTTCCTTCTGTTTCTGTTTTTTTAAAGAGCCTCAGGATAATAGGTATTATTTCCTCTTTGAATGTTTGGTAGAATTCCCCAGCTAATCCATCAGGTCCTGGACTCTTGTTCTTTTGGGAGATTTTTGATCACTGCTTCAATCTCTCTAATGGTTATTGGTGTATTCACATTGCCAATTTCTTCCTTTTAGTCTTGGAAATTTATAGATTTCCAAGAATGCATCCCTTTCTTCCAGGTTGCTTAATTTATTGTCATATAGCTGTTGATAATAATTTCTGATAATTGTTTTTATTTCCTTGGTGTTAGTTGTGACCGCTCCCCTTTCATCCATAATTTCATTGATTTGGGTCCTTTCTCTTTTCTTTTGGATAAGTCTGGTCAGTGGTTTACCAATCTTATACATTCTTTCGAAGAAGCAGCTTCTAGTTTGTTGATGTATTCTGCTTTACTTTTGGTTTCTAATTCAGTGATCTCTGCTCTAATCTTAGTTATTTCCTTTCTTGTGCATGGGTTAGGCTTAATTTGTTGTTGATTCTCCAGTTCGTTAAAGTGTGAAGACAGTTTGTGTATTCGGGATTTTTTTTTTTTTTTGAGTGAGGCTTGGATGGCTTTGTATTTGTCCTTTAGGACTGACTTTGTAATGTCCCATAGGTTTTGGACTGATGAGTCTTCATTCTCATTGGTTTCCATGAACTGTTTAAGTTCTTTGATTTCCTGGTTGGTCCAAACATTCTTCAGCAGGATGGTCTTTAGCTTCCAAGTGTTTGCATTTCTTCCAATCTTTTTCTTGTGATTGAGTTCCAGTTTCAAAGCATTGTGGTCTGAGAATATACAGGGAAGAATCTCATTGCTTTGATATCAGTTGAGACCTGATTTGTGACCCAGTATGTGGTCTATTCTGGAGGGAGTACTTGAGAAGAATGAGTATTCTGTTGTTTGAGGGTAGAATGTTCTGCATATATCTATGAGGTCCATCTGGTCCAGTGTGTCATTCAAAGCTCTTGTTTCTTTGTTGATTTTCTGCTTTGTTGATCTGTTTATTCCTGAGAGTAGTGTGTTAAGATCCCCTACAATTGATGTATTCTTATCAATATGTCTCTTCATTTTGGTTAACAGTTGGCTTAGTAGTCGGCTGCTCCCATATTGGGGACGTAGATACTTAACAATTGTTAGATCTTCTTGTTGGATAGAGACTTGAAGAATGATATAGTATGGTTCTGTATCTCTAACTATAGTCTTTAGCTTAAAATCCTAGTTGTCTGTTATGAGAATTGCTACCCCATCTTTCTTTTGAGGTCTGTTGGCATGAAAGATGGTTCTCCATCCCTGGATATATTCAGTCTGGATATATTTTTAGGTTAAAAATGAGTCTCTTGTAGACAGCGTATGGATGGGTCCTGTCTTTTTATCCAATCTCCAACCCTGTGCCATTTTATGGGAGCATTTAGGCCATTTATGTTGAGAGTGATTATTGAAAGACATGTTTTTATTATCATCATGTTGCCTGTGAGGTACTTGTTTCTATAGATTATCTTTGTATATTTCTGTTCTGTATCACTCTTGGGGGCTTTCTTTCTTTCTTTTTTTTGTATTTGCTAGGCATTCTTTTTTAAATAATTTTTTTTTTATTTTTCATAAACATATAATGTATTATTAGCCCCAGGGGTACAGGTCTGTGAATTGCCACATTTATACACTTCACAGCACCCATAGTACATACCCTCCCCAATGTCCATAATCCCACCACCCTCTCCCTACACCACTCCCCCCGGCCCCCTCAGTTTGTTTTGTGACATTAAAAAGAGTCTCTTATGGTTTGTCTCCCTCCTGATCCCATCTTGTTTCATTTATTCTTTTCCTACCCCCTAAGCCCGCACGTTGCATCTCCACTTCCTCATATCAGGGAGATCATATGAGAGTTGTCTTTTTCCAATTGACTTATTTCGATTGACTTATTATATACCCTTTAGTTCCATCCACATCATCGCAAATGGCAAGATATCATTTCTTTTGATGGCTGCATAGTATTCCATTGTGTGTGTGTGTGTGTGTGTGTGTGTGTGTGTGTATACATACATACATATATATGTGTATATGTATATATATATATATACCACATCGTCTTTGTCCATTCATCTGTTGATGGACATCTAGGTTCTTTCCATAGTTTGGCTATTGTGGACATTGTTGCTATAAACATTCGGGTGCACGTGCCCCTTCAGATCACTACGTTTGTATCTTTAGGGTAAATATCCAGTAGTGCAATTGCTGGGTCATAGGGTAGCTCTATTTATAACTTTTTGAGGAACCTCCATGCTGTTTTCCAGAGTGGTTGCACCAGCTTGCATTCCCACCAACAGTGTAGGAGGGTTTCCCTTTCTCTGCATCCTCGCCAGCATCTGTCATTTCCTGACTTGTTCATTTTAGCCATTCTGACTGGTGTGAGGTGGTATCTCATTGTGGTTTTGATTTGTATTTCCCTGATGCCCAGTGATGTGGAGCACTTTTTCATTTGTCTGTTGGCCATCTGGATGTCTTCTTTGCAGAAATGTTTGTTCATGCCCTCTGCCCATTTCTTGATTGGATGATTTGTTCTTTGGGTGTTGAGTTTGCTAAGCTCTTTGTAGATTTTAGATACTAGCCCTTTATCTGATATGTCATTTGCAAATATCTTCTCCCATTTTGTCAGTTGTCTTTTGGTTTTGTTGACTGTTTCCTTTGCTGTGCAAAAGCTTTTGATCCTGATGAAGTCCCAGTGGTTCATTTTTGCCCTTGCTTCCCTTGCCTTTGGCGTTGTTCCTAGGAAGAAGTTGCTGCGGCTGAGGTTGAAGAGGTTGCTGCCTGTGTTCTCCTCAAGGATTTGGATGGATTCCTTTCTCACATTGAGGTCCTTCATCCATTTTGAGTCTATTTTTGTGTGTGGTGTAAGAAAATGGTCC
>RCUC01114169.1:0-36718 GCA_003697995.1 Taxidea taxus jeffersonii | reverse complement strand
GTTAATACAGATTTCAAAAGTTTGGGATTTATTATTATGGTGTTTAGCACAGACTAGATGCTCAGTAAATAATAGATGAATCAAAGAAATCCAAGGGAAAAAATGAAGCTATACATATGACATCCCCCTCCACCCCTGCCATACTTAAGCCTAAAGCCTAAGTAATGGATTTGAGTGAGCGACTATGACAGTAATAGTAAGCTACCTACCAAGGCCCAGGCCCTCCTCTGCTTTAGTAAAAGGAGAATGTCAAACAATGCCCAGATGTCACTTAACACTTCTCCCTTGTCTGTTGAGCAGCAGTGACTTGTTTCAATTTGGGGTGAGATTTTTCAGAAAAGTGTGTGTGGGGTTCTCCACATTCTCCTTCAGATTCTACTCGTTGGATAGAGATGATGATGTGTCTTTTGAGGAGAGAAGAGCCACACTGTAGACAGGGGAGAAAGCTCCACTAGCATGGATATTAGCCCTGGATTGTGCAAGTAGGAAATAAATTTCTACTCCTTTGCATTAATTAAAATTTTCAGACCTGTTCTTCTCAGTAGTTTAGCTTATCCTAACCAAGGCAGTTTTTAAAATTTGATTATATATTTACTGGTAAAAAACTTCATGACTCAACCAATAAAATACTAATCAATGCTTGAAGTAGATTCAGATATATATTAGGTGATACATAAGGATAAAAAAATGAAGGGTATTATGATCACTTTCAAAGAAGGGAGAGGGACGCCTGGGCGGCTCAGTTGGTTGAGCAGCTGCCTTCGCTCAGGTCATGATCCCAACGTCCTGGGATTGAGTCCCACATCGGGCTCCTTGCTTGGCAGGGAGCCTGCTCCTCCCTCTGCCTCTGCCTGCCTCTCTGTCTGCCTGTGCTCGCTCTAACAAATAAATAAATAAAATCTTAAAAAAAATCATCAAAGAAGGGAGACATTTTAAAGCATAGGATTTGGGGAGAAAACATACAGGATACAGGACAGAGACTACATATCACACAAAATCTGGGTTTCTGGGTGCTCTAAGATGACCTGAGTTTCGGTCTTGATTTTGCCATTCTGGTAGCTGTGTGATCTCAGGAGCCTGGGCTTTGGATTGCCATCATCATATGAAGAGGTTTAGACTACAGCTACTTCTAAGGAAGCTATATTTAGGGAAGAGACCCTGTTTTTAAAGTAAGAGTTGCTGTAGTTTCTTGGCCAATTTAAGAATCTAATCAGCTTTTAGTTAGCTTTGTCCTATCATAGCCTGCCTCTGTTGCTATATACAATATTCATTCTTTGTGAATTGCAAGTAAAATTTCATTAGATTTTCTCCAAACTATTACTTATTAGTTTCTGTCAGCCTCTTGCTTTAGAATATTATTTTTTAATTTTCAAAATTAGTACTACATGGAATAAATCTATTATTTCTATATTTAGTAGAATAATGAATAAATGAACTTATTTGTATTCAATAGTAATTGAATAAATTTAATAATATTTAGTAGCATATTGGATAAATCTATTTTCCCCACATAGGTCATAATGTCTTTCCTTTAAAATGAATATGCTGGATTATTTACTCTCTAAGGTTCTTTTCTAAAAAATGATATGTATTCTCATAGGAGGAAGTTGGCCTAAGTTCACTAAGGGGAAACACTAGGCAAAGAAGAGGTGAACAAGCTGGTCAGCATCAAGGCTGCCATAGGCAGGGAGGATTTGTTTTCACTGGGGAATTCCTGTTTATCCAGTAGCAACACTTTTTGGATTTCATATTCGTGGTCAGGTTTTCTCTCTGAAGCTTCGCTGTTCCACTGCATCATGCTGGCATCTTCTTTCTAGGGAATACTTTAACCCTATCCAAGTTCCTGACAAATCTTTACTTCTCTCTGTGGGTCGACACTGACAAGACCCAACAGACATGGAGGCTGTATGCAGTGCTTCACTTCTCCAGTAGGGGCGCTGGCCACACTATGTTTGGTTTAACTGAAATTCCCTTTGGGTTTAAGGTTCTGCTTGTGAAATGTAATTTTTGCATGAAATCTCTCCTTAAACACATTTTTATTTTATTTTAAATCCTTACTGTGTTTTATTTAATACACATATTTTATATGTGTATTACACTTATCAACACTCTTACAGTATTACACTTATCAACACTCTTACAGTAGTTAGCAGTTTTCATATAAACCAAATAGTAAGTACTTAAGGCTCTGAAGTTCTTAATTATGGAGCAAAGCATTTGATTCAAGACATAGACCCTTCCGGGGGTGCCTGGGTGGCTCACTCAGTTGGGCGACAGACCCTCGGTTTCAACTCAGGTCATTGTCTCAGGTCCTGGGATAGAGCCCTGAGTCGGGCTCCATGCTTAGCAGGGAGTCTGCTTGACGGTTCTCTTTCTCCCCTCTCTCTGTCCCTCTCCCTGTTTTCCACTCACGTTCTCTTTCTCTCTCTCAAATAAATAAATCTAAATCTATATCTATATCTATATACACAAACACATATATATACCCATCCAAATAAAGTTCCTAATTCTTAAGAGCTACCGTCATCCTTGCCCAAGAATTTGTTGTTGCCCTGACTGGCCTAACTCTGCCAGTAGCCATCTATATTTGCCCATTTTTTAAGGGTATTTATATTTAACATGTTATGAATGAAGCATTTTCCCTTCTCCTTGTAGCAAGAGGGAAGTCCTGACATCACAATAGCGTTACCCATTACACACATAGTATCTGGCAGCTCTTTCTTCCTCTCCCACTGGCAACTCAATATGTATACAGTGGGATGTCCAGGTATCCAAGGCTCATTAAATACACAGTAAGAAGTTGAGAAGGAGAAAAAGAGCTCAAAGTCTCTGTCAATCTGTCCCAGAGAAGTTAAAAGGCAAAAAGGTCAAAGTTTCCCTGTGTATGTTTAAAATTTTTTTAAATGAAAGAAGACACTGTTTTTATGTTCTGTGTGTCCAAGTGTTAACAGGATGAGAAACACTTTTTGTTCACATTCCCTTGTAACCTTGAACTGGGAATGTTGAAGTTCTTGCCTTTCTTTTTCATTACATCCCAAAGTAAGGTCATTCCAAATTCACTTGGCAATATCCAGACAAGCTATTTCCTAATCCTCAAAATAGCTTTTTCTTTTGAGTGTTTCCCAAAAGTCTTAAAATATATTCATGAACTGTATATATACTTCATTTACTAAACTTTTGGGTTAATCCTTAAGAGAAAAATAAAACTTGAAGAACAAAAACTTAAATATTATAAATCTAGATGAACAGAAAAGCACATTAAAATTATGTTTTTACTAATAAATATAAAGTAGTATAAATTCATACTGAGAAGAGAATGACACCAATACCAGGAAGTTTAATTTTGGTGGTCCCTGCTGTGGTTCATAATAATGTATTAACTTTTCAACCATAAAATATTTTTATTTAAAATAAAATTTCTTACTAAGATGCAAACAAGTAACATTATTATGAAGTGATTCAAAATTACAAGTCCTTTTCCAAGGGTTCTGTGTGGTGCAGTTTTTCTGCCAAGGATATGCATTCCATTTTCTGAGATAGGAAACTCATTTCTTTCCTCACTCCACAAATACCTGTTGAGTGCCAACTGGTATTGGGCTAATATTGTGACACAATAGTGGAAGAAATAGGCATTAACCCAATAATCACATATATACATCTATATAATCACCAGTTGTAATCTGTATTATGAGGGAAAAACATAGGGAACCCTGAAAGACCTGATTTAGGCTGAATCATAAGGAAGAAACTTGTGAAGAAGTAACCACTGAATTATGATTTGAAGAATGAATAGGAGACAAGTAGGTAGAAAGCAAGCCACACCAGTGTGTGTGATGGTCCTGAGGTGGGAAGTTTGGTACATGTGAAAATATGAAAGAAGGCCAGTGTGTCCAGGGCACAGAAATCGAGGAAGGAAGTGTCCTTCAGGTTGACTGGCTATTGGAGTCTGAAGTCTAGCTAAGGAAAAATAAACATTTGAGTTATGAATCAGTTCACATGTGTAACTTCCAAAGTTTATTTCTGAGTTGGGATAAATGGTAGCTAATATTTTCTCCTGTTTACCCACTGAATTTAAAATTAGATTTCCATTTAGCGATGACAACTGAAAGGACTAGGGATAGACTGGAAGGAGTCACAAGAGAACTTTCTGGAGTGATGGAAATATTCTATATCTTATTTGGGATGCTTTTTATATGGGTGTGTATGTTTAACAACTCACTGAATTAAATTTTACCTCAATTAAGGAAAAAACAGATTGTGGGCTAATATGAAAAACACATGCAGCCTGTTTGTGGTTAAACAAATTAAAATAAAAATAGAATTAAAAAATAAAATCTAGCTAAGGATTGTGATCTTTATACTAAGGCTGAAGTAACTTCTTAAAGTATTTTAAACAAAGAGATGGCAAGACCACATGGACATCTAAACAAATTGCTCTTGTTCTGCTGTGAAGGATAAATTAGAGGGGGAGATGATAATGAATGAGGGAAGACCAGCTCAGGGTCTATTCAAATCATTTGGGGGAGAATTGATAGCAGTAGTGGTGGAGAGAGAGGGGAGTAGGGAGGTCCAAGAGACTTCTAGAAGATAAAATCAAAGGAGAGATCCTAGACTTCTCACCTAGTGAAACTTAGAAGCATAAAAAAACCTAAATTGATGAGGCACCATCTTCTCCTTTACTGAAGGGCAGGTAGCATTTATGTGACATCAGCAAAGGTGGCTGCTGAAGAAAGTAGATGAGTAATTGGCCATCACATGGTAAAAGTTTCACTCAGAAACAGGAAAGCCAAAGTTATGGCAAGATAGCAGCCAAACTAAGGTCGGCAGCAACAGCTGGGAGTTCTCTTGGGAAGGCTTGCTGAATGAAGCAACAAAGCCTGACATTCAATACTTGGTTATATATGGAGTGGCTCATGATTTCCCAGGCAGCTCTGCTCGTGCCCCAAAGTAACCCAAGAAAGCGAAATCTGCTAAGTCACCTGACTTACCTTTGGGGCAGCTCCATGTGTTCTCGAAACATCTCTCTTTCTAGGGTGCAACAGGATAGTCAAGGTTCATCATCCTTCCCCCACTAAATGGAAGCTGCTGTTGTAGAAAGATCTTGACATGGGGAGTCAGAAGACCTGGGGCTAAATGGTGGCTCCAAACTTCTCTAGTGGTGTGCATTTTAGAGGTGGTTTCCATCATATTTAAAATGTGATTGCTAAAATCTATAACCCTGCAGAGCTGCTGTGAAGGTTTTATATATGACAGGTACCCTACAAATGTTAGCAATAATAATCATAACAATGCTAAATAACTTTTATTATTAAAATATCCTTTCTCTCCCTTCTTTCTTTTTTTTTAAAGATTTTATTTATTTATTTGACAGAGATCACAATTAGGCATAGAGGCAGGCAGAGAGAGAAGGGGAAGCAGGCTCCCCACCGAGCAGAGAGCCCAATGTGGGGCTCAATCCCAGGACCCTGAGATCATGACCTGAGCCGAAGGCAGAGGCTTTAACCCACTGAGCCACCCAGGTGCCCTTCTCCGTTCTTTCTTTTATATAGTTTTTCTTTTTGATTTTTTTAACTCTCATAGCTTCAGGTATACTCTTATTTGACAAATGTTGCATGCTAATTAGGTATCAGACACTGTACAAGGTGATGAAGATAGAGGGGAGAAGATCCACATTGTCTTTACCCTCTAGACCTTATGCTCAAAGAGATGAAGGCTAGATTTACTCTGTGACAGAGACTACCGCCTATTCACCAAAAATTTGAGTCCTTTTTTCCTGGACACATGGTAGATTACTTTCCCAGCCTCCCTTGCTGCTGGGTGTGGCCATGTGGCCCATTAATGGAATATATGCTTCTGTTACTTCTGGACCAAGGTTTTTAAGGAGTAGATGTACTTCCTCTACTCTCTTTTCTCCTTTTGCTGGTTGGTTGGATGCAGATGATAATAAAGGATTCCAGGAGAAAGGCAAAGCTGAAAAATGGAAGGTCCCTAGATCCCTGATTTGCCATGCCTTTTCCCATTCAAAAAGACTTGCCTTAGACTTTTCCTAAGCAACAATAAAAATAATGTCAATTGTGTTTGAGTCATTAGGAAGTTTTGTGCTTATTTGTTGTGGCAGTTAACTACTTTACTACATTCTTCTTCAGTTCTCATTTTCCTGCTCTATTGCAATCAATGACCTTAATACTTTTTTGTTTTTGTTGTCATCAAGAAGTCACTGTATCTCAGAATATCTAAAACAAAACTTATAATCTCACCTCCAAGATATTTTTTGACGTACCTCTCTCTAATAATGGCCTTGTTACAGGCCAAGATATATAAGCCTCACACAGAGGAGTCAGCTTGGCCCTCTCTCTCCCTTTCTGAGATGCAATTACCCATTTCTGTACCTTTTCCTTTATGACCCTTCTAGAATTTGACTTTTACTTTTCAGCCCCTCTTATACCATCAGTATCACTAAGAAAGTGTCTCTTTCAAGAGGTAAAGGGGCTAAAATTCAGGTCATGCATCTTGGCACAACATTGCGTCCATTTGGAGGGATGGTTTTTTCATAGTTTCCGTAAAAGTGCCAAAGGAAGTGCTTCCTTTCTACCCTACCACAAGTTCCTTGAGAGTGCCAGAAAGCCCTGTGACTGACACACTAATCAAGCCTCCAATGCTTCAAGCTGAGGCAATGGCGAGCATCCACAAGTTTACAACACTCTCATCAGTCTCCCCACTTCCAGTCTATCCTTCAAGCCTTTGCTTTATTAATCTTCCAAAAGTATAGATGTTAAGCTTTTCTGCTTAAGAAGTTCAGTGGCTATTCCTTATCTAATGGAATGAACTTGCAGCCTGTGTATTCAAAGCCTACCATGATTTAGAATCATCTCCTTTCTCTCATCTCCCTTCTCTAGCCTTCTATTATTCTTTCCCATATTTCTCAATGCAAACAACATTGGCCTTTTGGGAAAGAGCATTCCTTGTTATACTATAATGTCCTAAGGATTATGGAACATTTAGCCACACTGAGCCTATCTACTCAATGCCACCAGAGCCCTCCAAGCAATGTGACAACAAACATGTTCATACATTTTGGAGATGGGAATAGAACTGCCCTTGGTTGAGAACTTCTGTATCGGTATCATCAACAAAAAACAGTATTTAGTATTTATTGAGTGTTTGTATCTATTATTCCCTTTTTCAACCCATAGGTGTTATTTTTCTGATTTTTTAAATGAAAAAACTGGCTCTAGGAAGTGAAAAGACATAACCAAGAATACATAGCTATTGAGAGAAAGAGAATTGGCTGTAAAATGTACACTTACATACTACATCCAAACTGAGCACTTGGCATTCCCTAAATTCCTTTGCTCTACTTTGACTGTTCTAGGCAGAATCAACAAAGTTGATTCTGCCTAGAACTCCCCAAAATTTCTTTCTAAATATCCCTTTATTTAATCATGACCTTAGATGCCATCCCCTTTGGGAACTCTTCTCTGACCACACTAAACCAGGGATCATTTCTGAGTCACTGTGGTGCTTTCTCCTTTGGTCAGCCAGCTTCACAGTCCATTTTGGACTGTGCATACAGCTTCTCTCCCATGTTGGATCTATGCTTCCTGAGGATGGAGCAATATTTGTTTCATTGTTGCTTAAAATTTCCAGCACACCTGTGCCTTGCATGTGCTAAACATTCTTGGGAAAAAAAAAAGAAAAGAGGCCCAGTGATATGACAGAATGGGAATATCGTGGACTTCAGAGTTACTTTCACATCCACGATATATCACCTGCAACCATTGGCCTTGCACTTGTAATAGAATCTCCCCAAGCTTCAGTTTGCCATCTCTAGAATGATTGAATCCAACTGATTAAAATGAGTAGATAAGAATACATAAAATACATAAATATTGAACACATTATAGGATAAGTGATAGGAGCTATTAGAAGTAATAATAAAAACAATTAAATATTAGGCCTTAAAAAATCAACACAACATTTTCCAATCCTGACCTAGACTAGACATTTTCCAGGAAGTCCAGGACTGCATTATCTCTTTCTGACCATGCCTGGGGCTGGTGTTTATTAAATGGTTTTGGCTTGAATGCTCCCTTTTCCCACACTATTGAGGTTGGTTCTGAGCCTGGGAAAGCTTAGGAAGATAGGGAAAGATTTCCCTAAAAAACCTATTAAGCTTCTGTACAAATCTGGCTCTCTAGACACAGGCAGGGTTGTGAGAAGAAAGGGTGTGCTCATTCTGATCCTCTCACAGGAATTTCACTAGAGCATTACACATCTCATTGTAACTCTGCAAAATTGTAATATTAATCCATCTGTCCATCCATCCATCTGACTACTTTTTGAAATTTTTAAGTTTCACTTATGTACCTGTATCATCCCAGGAACTGGAAAATGCAGTGAGGAGAAAGACATGTTCCTCATCTCAAGAACATCACAGTTAAGGAGGCAAAGGAGAGATGTACCTAATAAAATGAACACTGTCATCAACTAAAAAGCATGTACAAAATTCAAACTCTCCTTGAATCTTGATTCCTCTGTTTGAGTTGAGGATTATTTATACTGTTTAAAATAACTCATAGAAAACAGCCCGTTTTTTCTAATAATATTAAAGCAAAGCAGGACCATTCATTACAAAGGCTAAGCCAATTGTGAAGTTAGAGGGAATAATCCACATTAGGCCACTCTTATTTCTGATATCATTTGCAAGTTTCAGAGATCCTTGAAACTGTCCACAGTTTGATAATTTACCAGAAAAGCTCACAGAACTCACTAAAAGCTGTTATGCTCATGGTTATGGCTTATTACGGGGAAAAATACAGATTAAAATTAGCCAAAGGAAGAGAGACACAGGATAGAGTCCAGGATTGAACCAAACATGGAGCTTCCAGTTGTCTGCTCTGCATGGAGGTGGGAGAGCATTACTTCCCCAACAACAATACTGAGTACTGCCAAATGTAAAGCTACCCCCACAAACTTGGTGTCCAGAGTTTTTATCAGGTCTCCATCATGTAAGGATGATTATTGCCCACATGGTTGATTTCAGTCTCCAGTCTCTCCAAAGGTCAACTGACACCACATGATCCAAAGCCCTTACTCTAAATGGAGCACCTGGGTGGCTCAGTGGGTTAAGCCTCTGCCTTCGGCTCAGGTCATGATCTCAGGGTCCTGGGATCAAGTCCCACATCTGGCTCTCTGCTCAGCGGGAAGCCTGCTCCCCGCCCCCCGCTTGCCTCTCTGCCTACTTGTGATCTATCTGTCAAATAAATAAATAAATAATCTAAAAAATAAATAAATAAATGCATTGTTAATGTCTGGTGTGGCCAGCCCCTATTTTAAATTACATTAATACACTATTCAGTGTGACTCAAGGGTGTAGACAAAGACACTTGTGCTAGGCATGATGTTCCCAGGGCCCAAAGATTCCTCTGAGTAACCAATGACAAAGGCCAGACCTCTCTATGGGCAGGGCTAAAGTCTTTACTACAGATCTATTTGCAGTGTTTTTAATGAGAAACACCTCACAATTTATAGTAATTTTAAATTTTTATTGTCTATCCCTAATCATCTATCTAAATGGGTTTTGGAAGTTTTGCTCAAAGGTTCAGAATGAAGTGAGTAAGATGAGTTTAGTGGATTATCAGATATATTAATTAAAATGTTATTTGTAAATAGTAAAAACCTTCTGGTTCTGGCTTAAGGAAAAAGAAAAAAAACTCTGGGATTTATTTTGAGGATTAGGGTAGTTCATGAAATTCAAAGCCAAGAAGCTATCCTTTCTTCTCTTCTTCATGTATGTGCTTTTTTCTTCTTCTAGTTTGGAAGAAAATTGGTCACTCCAAGATTCAGAATACACATAATTTAACTTTTGAGTTTTGAGAACTTGGTCATTTCTCCATGGCCTTGATTCCAAATTTCTGCCAGAAAGAATCTGAAACACTCAACTTGGAGGAGTTATTTACCTCTGGCCAATCAGCTATAACCAGTAATATGGGGCCACAAGGCATAAATATGTGGCTAGTTGTCCAGAGAAATATGGCAGGGGAGATATCCTACTATCTCTTTACTATTGAGATCCATATCGACTACAAGAGAAGATCAGTCATTAAATGGAATGTGGGGAAAGGTTTATGATAATGTAAAAGCAAGCTAGGTAGACTAATGGTTAAATCCAGAGATTTCAAGAAAGCTGATTATGGTTCTATTTTGTGGAACATTTATGGTACCATGTTATGTTGGACTGTGCACTACAGTGAAAAAGGCATGACATTTGGATACAGAGGAACCCCATCTTAGTCTCTTACTAATGTTGAAGTTAATTATCTTTTTGGAGTCTTTGTTAACTTATTTATCAAATAGGGAAATTCCCAACTCATGAGGTTGCAATGAATAACAAATGAGATCATGTATGTGAAAACACTTCCTAAAATGTTAGCCACACATTAATTATTATCTTTTGAAAATAATCCAAAGATTTTCTATTTTGTATATCGGAGAAAAAATATATTTTTAATGAGCCTATTCAGTCTTTTGAACTCAGAATTGTTTATGGATCTAGGTGTACATATTTATCACCCCCAAAAAGTGTTTCTTAGGGAACAAGACTTATCCAACCATATCCTCATCAAATCAGATGACTGATTATTTTAACAATGAGGAAATGGTCAATTAGGAATATTGCAACATATTTCAAAAAAATTCTTTAAAATCTCAGAATTCTTTAATTCAGTTCAAAAAGGTTGAGTGGTCATGATGTGCAAGGAATTGTAATTTTTTTTTAAGAAGAAAGAAGCAAATCCATTTAATACCATGATCTGGAAGATTTGTTTACTTCTTTAATACCTTTTTCTGAAGTGTTATAAATTTTAGGCAGAATCACTTTACCAAACAGTTACCGATTTCTTTAATGAAATGATTCATTTTCCCTATGTTGCTGGGGTAATAAATGAAACTGCTATAGTTTCTCTCACTGTGGTGTATCTAACATTTAAATTAAATGACTATAAGCACCAAGTCTAATCATGAGAGGATGTCCTACCTCTTTTCCAGGGTTCTTCTCCCAATGATAACTCTGAGGTCATCCTAGGAAGTTTTAAACTATCCAGTAGGCCTGTCCTAGTCACTTTTGTCACAGTGAGAGAACAGGAGAGCTTTGGAGTTGCTCTGAACTGCCACTGAAATACAGGTGTATTGGTCTATCTGGTGCTATCTTCATTGCTTACTGAAGAAAAAAATTCCTCAATGGTGATAGTCACCACTACATGACTAGCCCACTCCTGGTTTCTCCAGGTATGAGGGAAATAAAGAAAATCTGATTCTCCTATGCTACCCTCACCTGTCCTAGCTGCATGCTCACACAGCCGTGGCCTCTCAGGCTGTCCTAGGAGGCCAAGCACACTGGTATGAAGGGCTTTCCAGCTTCAGTAACAAGCTGTGTCATTTCTCTCTGAAACCTTCACATCCCAGCACTGGAATGTGTGACATTCAGTGCAGAGGAGAAACTCCATCTTGTCACAGAGATAGAGAAGACACTTCATTTATTAGAGACAGTTTGGAAGACAAATATTTAATATTATGCCCTATGGTTTAAAGCTAAAATAACTCTCCCATCTCATTTACAACTAACCAAGTCTGTGCTATACTATTCCTCTTTATTATTACTCATATCCTTATTTTCTCTTTGTAACTGTGATCACACAATGCTTGGGACAGCTTGGTTACATAAAGAAGATAACAAATTCGATGAAAAAACTCAGAAACGGAAAGCTGACAAACAGAATAAACAAGTTTATCATATTTCCAAAGAGAGAACATGAAGAGTTTGCCAAGGGGACTGCGGAATTTACTAACTTCAAGCTATGTGTAAAACAGCGTCTAGGAATTTCGACCACTTCCTCACATAACACTGCTAAGTTACAGAGGGATCAGACAAATAAACACAACATTAACAAATAACTCCAAACACATTTATGAGCCATTGGTGTTATCCACCATCTTTAGTTGTCCCTCACTTCAATGTATTCTTTAATTCCTAACAGAAGAATATCATGTATGTTTATTATTTAAATCAGGCAGATTTCCTCTGAAGACTACATTTTCACATGTCTTCATTGATACAATGAATAATGGTTTATTTCAAAGCTGCCAAAACAAAGCACAAGTAAAAAGTCCTTAAAAATAAAAAAGGTATTAATCATATTAATCATATTGCCCTCTATGTCTTAGACTTATTTGGATGAAGGGCTCTCTGTGTAAAAACTTACTTTGATTTTAACTAAGTTTGATATAGTTACTGGTGCATTACAACTCTTTAGCAGCCCTGAAAGACTGACAAAACAAAACAGTTCTCCTCTGATAGGATTTCACACTCATTATTCATATTATTCATATGAATAGGATAGGAAGGTAGGAAGAAGTAAGTTCTCTATGCATATGGTAAATTAAGTAAATTGAGGCCTATGGTTACACAAAGTTCATCTTAGTTTTGAGGAGTAATTTAATAGATTTTCTTTAACCATCATGCTTTGGGGGAAGTAGGCAGCCTGTGTCCAAGATTAGTCATGAGCAGTGGAAGGAGAAAGGAAAGTGATCTTAATGAAGACTTCTGCCTTTCCCTGGTGTATATTCTGTCTTTAGCTCTGAGAAAACAAATTTATATCATCTCTTCTGTCATCAAACTTTCAACTCCACCTTCCCATTCTTCGCTATCAGCTGGTGACCTCACTTATTATTTCACTGAGAAAACAGAGGCATTCAGAAGAAAATGACATCATCTCCCATCACTAAATTGACCAACCTTTACATATGCTTGCATGTCACCTTCTCTCCTGCTACAGTGATGAGCTCCATGCTCCTATAAGTCCTCTTGTCCCATCCCTTCTCCGGAAACTGTCATCTCCTCTCTCCTGCATCATTATTTCATCTTTCTATACTAGATTATTCCCATGGGCTTTAAGTGCAATAGCCCCTGTCTTAAATAAAAACAAATCCTCCCCTGACCCTACACACAACTCCAAACTTTTTTTTGTTGTTGTTCTTTAAAAAACAAGAAAATCCTAGGATGACTCCTGTATACTCAATATATTTTAATACTTTGAACCCACTTTAATCAGATTTTTACCACCATTATCCCACAGAAACTGTACTTGTCAATGGAACCACTGGCTTCCAACTTGCCAAGCCACTGGTCAGTTCTCTGCACTATCCTCTACCCTTGTCTTGGTTATGCACTCAGCAGTATGTGGCACTGTTGATGGCTCTCTCCTTGGAATATTTTTTTCCCTTCAGTTACCTGAGACACTACTTTCTTGATATTTGTAACTTCACTACTCCTTCCACTTTATCAGCTCTTCTTCCCTAACTTGATCTCTAAAGGTTGGCTCATCTTAGGTTGCAGACCTCCCCCTCTTTCTTCTTCTCCTCCTCCCCCTCCTCCTCTTCCTTCTTCTTCTCCTTCTTCTTCCTCTTCCTCTGCCTCCTCTTCTTTTCCTTCTTCTCCTTATTCTTATTCTTATTCCTTTTTTTGGAGAAAGAAGACATGCATGGGGGGTTGGGGGATCAGAAAGGAGGAAGAGGGAGAGAGGGAATCTTAAGCAGGCTCTATGCTCAGCATAACCCTGACTCAGGGCTGGATCTCATGACCTTGAGATCTTGACCTGGGCTGAAATCAAGAATTGGCCCCTTAACTGACTGAGCTACACAGGTGCCCCCTCTTTTTGCCTTTATTTATGCACCTTTCCTAATGAACGATCTTCTTTGTGATCATTTACAACACCTCTGTATGCTCAAGTTTATATTCTTCAGCTACAACCTTCCTCCTGATAGTCTGATGTGTGTATGTAAACTGGTTATTTAAATTTTCCACTTGGATGTCTAGTAGACATATCCAGTGTAATATGTCCAAAGTAGAATTCTTTGTATTTCCACCCAAACAGAATACTTCCAATTTCTCCAACTGAATAAGTGGTATTATATTTTGCTTAAGTCCTCAAGCCAGGAATCATAGTAGATTTCTCTCTTTTCTTCATCCTCCACATGCAATCAGTTGGCAAGTGTAGATGCATCTACCTTGCAATGTATCTTGAATTTGACTACTTTTCATTGTTGTCACTGCTTCCACCTTTTCTGGAAAAATCGACTGTCATTTTATAGCTGGACTCCAATCATGGCCTCTTAACCAGACTTCTTATTTTCCTCTGTAGTACCCTTATCACCAATTTTCCATTGGTTCCCATTCAGAAATCTATTGCTCTACATTATCAGGTCCTTGAAAAAATGTCCTACCACTTTCTCCCTGGCTTTTTCCATTCAAGTCATGCTTGCCTTCTTGACGTTATTCAAACCATCAGTGCTCCTTCCTGCCCTTGAGTATTTACAGAGCTATTCCCTCAGTGTAGAATGCTGTTCTCTCTCTCTCTCTCTCTCCTTCACATAATTCAGGTCTCTGTTCAGACACTACCTTTTCAAAGAGAATTTCCCTGATTGCATGACTAAAAATGTCATCATCCCTCTCTCCTGCTGTTCTCTTTCCTCATGCCCATTTTATTTTTTTCATAGCCCTTATCACATTTGACTTTGCTACTTATGTAATTTTGGTTGTTATTTTTCTGTCTTTGTCCATAAAACGTCCATTCATTGTTCTGTTTGCTGCATTCTGTTTTTCTTTTTTTTCTTTTTTTTTTTTACTTTATTTAAGCTTTATTTAAACATATGATGTAACCCCACCACCCTCACCCAACCCCTCTTCCCCCCACCCCCCTCAGTTTGTTTTATGACATTAAGAGTCTCTTTTGGTTTTTCTCCCTCCCGATCCCATCTTCTTTCATTTTTACTTTTCCTACCACCTTAACTCCCACCCCCGTTGCATCTCCACTTCCTCATATCAGGGAGATCATGTGGTAGTTGTCTTTCTCCAGTTGACTTATTTCGCTAAACATAATACGCTCTAGTTCCATCCATGTCATCGCAAATGGTAAGATTTCATTTCTTTTGATGGCTGCAACCACTCTGGAAAACAGTATGGAGGTTCCTCAAAAAATTGAAAATAGAGCTACCTTATGACCCAGCAATTGCACTACTGGGTATCTATCCTAAAGATACAAACGTAGTGATCCAAAGGGGCACATGTACCCGAATGTTTATAGCAGCAATGTCCACAATAGCCAAGTTATGGAAAGAACCTAGATGTCCATCAACAGATGAATGGATAAAGAAGATGTGGTATATATATACGATGCATTCTCTTTTTCTTAAAACACATTCTTCTTTTGGTATCTGGGACACTACTCTTTTGTCCTACTGTATATGTTCTACTGCATAATGCCAGCAAAATGGTACTAGACTAAGGAATGGGAAGATGTTAGGCTGGAAGGATTGGAGGATTATTTGAGCTTCTCAGGGAATTCAGAGTGGCTACCAGCAAATCTCAAGGTATGGACGGCTAAGCTAGGGCCAACCTAAGGTCAGAGTTGCAGCTGGGAGTTCTCCTAAGAGAAACAACAAAATTGGATGTTCAGTGATGGTTTTAAAGTGGAGTGACTCAAGTTTTCTCAGCTGTGTTCTGGAGCAATCCTTCCTGATCTTAAAGGCTACATGCTCTAGGGGTACATGAGGTTTTCAGATGCAGCTAATTACTTTTATTTTCCTATATACCTCTTTTGTCATCTTCTCTCCTTCTATTGTCTGTCCTTTCACTTTGTAAGGTTTAATTTTAGTAAATAAGGGCAGTAATGCATCATAGAGTAGAATATGTACGACAAACTTTTAATGCAAGAACCCAGGAACAAAATGATGAGTAAAAATAGACTTTCCTGGAGCTCACAGACTAGTGCAAGAGATAAAATGTAATCTCATATGTACACACACACACACACACAGGGGTATGAGTTATGGGAAGAAAGAATGACTATACAATAAAATCATTCAATAACCTGGACATCTGGGGTAGTTTCCCTAGAGCTCACACAGGAAGATTGAGTAAGAGCTAATAACTAATTTGGGTCACATTGCTCTCCATTTATAAGTTGGTATTCCTGTCTGTGCAGAACTGGAAGTTGGGGTATTTCCCCTTCAAGTTATTTCTTAATATTTACCAATAGAGCTGGCAACTGTGGATCTAAGGTCAAGTCTGGCCAAGTAGCAAAGGAAGGACAGGGAGGGGTGGAGTCTCTAGAGTTTGTAAGTTATCAAATTGATAAAAATGTTTAAAAGCTCAAGTCCCAGTTTCTATGGAGACAAAATGCCATATTAGAAGTTATATTTTATGTCTTGTAGCCTTAGGCCAGTTATTCTTCACAGAGGACCCAGGAAAAAAGTCTCACACAATACCTTCCTGATACTATGGCAGACATCACTAACTATTTATAGTCTTGTTTCTTTCTGAGCCACCCTGCCTCAGAATCCTTCTCAAGAATGTCTTCTGGGAATCTTCCTCCAATTGGTTGCTGTTGACAGGAAGGATAAATTCTATTTACTAACGTGACTCTGGGTGATATATATGCTGGTAGTAGTATTTATTAATAAACTCAGTGTCTGGATGTATCATGTTTTGGTGAAATTATGGTGTCCCAACAACCAGATCCTGAGACTCAATGATAAAAAGGAGATTTGACACCCTAGAGCAATAATTTTTAAACTTCAAAAGAACATCTTATACTTTTCTTCTAATAAAAAATTTTAAAAGTGGTATTGAATCATAACTGTAACATACAAATCATATAACACAGGAATTAGTGGGTTTGCAGCTAAATATGAAGCCCCAACTCTTTTTCCCCTATAGAAAATCCTGAGGCATCCTATGGAATCCTAGTTCTTATGATAAAAGTTCTGAAAAACCACTGTCTCTGAGGTTTATCTTCTCATGATTTTTGATCATAATTCATAGTTCTAGAGCTCATGAATTATAGGATTCAAGTTAAATTGTCAGTCTTAAGCTAGGGTCTTCAAAGATTTCAAGGATGGCTTTGATTTGAAATGTCCTCATGTCTCACATCTCGGTCAATAAGGCCATTTAGCCACAAATCAATCAAGATTAGTATATAACAATTTGGATCATGGACATTCTTTAAAAATCTAATAAAATCTATTGAACTTCCTCTTAAAAATGTATACACAAATACAGATACAGACATATACATATTATTTGACATACAAGTCCAAGGAGTTTATGGACTTTCAGAAGCCCCATGCAAGAAAGTCCTGACTTAAAGATAGAGTCTGGGAGATTGAGTTCACTGGGCATCTACAGAAAGGGGGGTGTTTAGCTTGGATGCAGTCAGGAGTATTGGACCAGATCACAAGAATTCTTCATATAATAATATTAAAAATTTCTTGTCTTTTAAAGGACCAGTGCTTATCAGGGAAGGCCCTGAAATGTTCTTAATGCCCAAAATATAAATAGGAATTTGCCATTAGTGTTGCTCCCTCTCTTCTCTGCAGTCATCCCCATCTGATACTATTAAAAGTTATTCTTTTTTTAAAATTTTTTTTATTTTTTTTATTTAAACATATAATGTAACCCCATCACCTTCTCCCAACACCCCTCCCCCCCAGCCCCCCTCAGTTTGTTTTATGACATTAAGAGTCTCTTTTGGTTTGTCTCCCTCCTGATCCCATCTTGTTTCATTTATTCTTTTCCAACCCCCTTAACCCCCACCCCCGTTGCATCTCCACTTCCTCGTATCAGGGAGATCATATGAAGTTATTCTTAAAGGAACTCAGAAAATATACAATGAGATGGCTATAAGAAATTGCAATTCTGCTTGGCAATTCAGCTTGTATTAGATTCAAAGGTAAAGTTGGATCAACAAGAACATGGCCCCACTCACTGGTTCATAAATGCTGTCCTGCGCTGGTCCACCAAGAGGGCTTTATCCCAGTGAGATAAGATGGAATCCTCTAGGACTGAGCTCTGGTTTCTTTCTTTCTTTCTTTTTTCTAATTTTTATTTATTTATTTTAAAATTTCTTTTCAGTGATCCAGAGTGCATTGTTTATGCACCATACCCAGTGCTCCATGCAATACATTCCCTCCATAATACCCACCACCAGGCTCACCCAATCTCCCACCCACCTCCCCTCCAAAATCCTCAGATTGTTTCTCAGAGTCCACAGTCTCTCATGGTTCATATTCCCTCCCGATTTCCCCCAAATCCCTTCTCTCCATCTCCCCATGTCCTCCATGTTATTCCTTATGCTCCACAAATAAGCAAAACCATATGATAATTAACTCTCTCCGCTTGACTTATTTCACTCAACATAATCTTTTCCAGTCCTGTCCATGTTGATACAAAAGTTGGGTATTCATCCTTTCTGATGGAGGCATAATACTCCATAGTATATATGGACCATATCTTCTTTATCCATTCTTCCATTGAAGGGCATCTTGGTTCTTTCCACAGTTTGGTGACTGTGGTCATTGCGCTAATGAACACTGAGGTACAGATGGCCCTTCTTTTTACTACATCTGTATCTTTGGGGTAAATAACCAGTAGTGCAATTGCAGGGTCGTAGGGTAGCTCTATATTTAATTTCTTAAGGAATCTCCACACTGTTTTCCAAAGTGGCTGCACCAACTTACATTCCCACCAACAGTGTAAGAGGGTTCCCCTTTCTCCACATCCTCTCCAACACATGTTGTTTATTGTCTTGTTAATTTTGGCCATTCTAACTGATGTAGGGTGGTATCTCAATGTGGTTTTGATTTGAATCTCCCTGAGGGCTAGTGATGATGAACATTTTTTCATGTGTCTGTTAGCCATTTGTATGTCTTCTTTGGACAAGTGTCTGTTCATGTCTTATGCCCATTTTTTGACATGATTATCTCTTTTGTGTTTGTTGAATTTGAGGAGTTCTTTATAGATCTTGGATATCAGCACTTTGTACTGTCATCTGCGAATATCTTCTCCCGTTCCGTGGGTAGTCTCTTTGTTTTATTGACTTCCCTTTGCTGTGCAGAAGCTTTTGATCTTGACGAAGTCTCAAAAGTTCATTTTCACTTTTGTTTCCTTTGCCTTTGGAGACATATCTTGAAAGAAGCTGCTGTGGCCGATGTTGAAGAGGTTACTGCCTATGTTCTCCTCTAGGATTCTGATGGATTCCTGCCTCATGTTGAGGTCTTTTATCCATTTCAAGTTTATCTTTGTATATGGTGTAAGAGAATGGTCAAGTTTCATTCTTCTACACATAGCTGTCCA
Source organism: Taxidea taxus jeffersonii (assembly GCA_003697995.1). Lineage (NCBI taxonomy): Eukaryota > Metazoa > Chordata > Mammalia > Carnivora > Mustelidae > Taxidea > Taxidea taxus. The sequence continues at coordinate 17,529 of RCUC01114169.1, read as the reverse complement.
ATTTTCCCAGCACCATTTTTTAAAGAGACTGTCTTTTTTCCACTGTATATTTTTTCCTGCTTTGTCCAAGATTATTTGACTATAGAGTTGAGGGTCCATATCTGGGCTCTCTACTCTGTTCCACTGGTCTGTGTGTCTGCTTTTATGCCAGTACCATGCTGTCTTGGTGATCACAGCTTTGTAGTAAAGCTTGAAATCAGGCAATGTGATGCCTTGCCTGGATCATGGTTGATACATTCAGTTACACATCCCCTCAGCCATCTTTCACCAAAATGACTAGGAGGAGGAATGCCCAACAGAGGAAAAATTCAGAGACTGTGCCCTCTCCATCAGAGCTATTGGATATGGACATAAACAATATGTCAGAAAGGGAATTCAGGGTAACAATTATCCAGGCAATGGCTAGGTTGGAGAAAACCATTACTGACAACATGGAATCAATTAGGGCAGAAATGAAAGGCACCAGGGAAGAAGTTAAAAATGCTATTAATGAGTTCCAATCTAATCTAAATTTTCTAACAGCTAGGGCAACTGAGGCAGAAGATAGAATTAGTGATCTAGAGTACAAATTGATAGAGAAAAAGGATCAGGAGGAGGCCTGGAACAAATAGCTTAAAAGCCACTGAAACAGAATTAGAGAAATAAATGACACCATGAAATGTTCCAGCATCAGAATTACTGGAATCCCCGAAGGAGAGGAGAAAGAAAGAAGACTAGAGGGTATAGTTGAACAAATTCTCCATGAAAATTTTCCCAATCTGGGGAATGGAACTGGCGTTCATATCCTAGAGGCAGAAAAGTCTCCCCCCCAAGATCATAGAATCTAGAAAGACCTCGAGACACCTAATTGTGAAAATGATGAATCATAATTTTAGACGGGATCTCTTGAAAGCAGCTAGGAGGAAGAGATTCCTTACGTACAGAGGAAGGTCCATCAGAATAACATCAGATCTGTCCACAGAAACCTGGCAAGCCAGAAAGGGCTGGAAAGATGTATTCAGGGCACTAAATGAAAAGAACTTGCAGCCAAGAATACTTTATCCATTAAGGTTGACATTCAAAATGGATGGAGAGATAAAGAGCTTCCAAGACCGGCAAGGTTTAAAAGAGTATGTGACCACCAAGCCAGCACTACAAGAAATATTAAGGGGGGTTCTATCAAAGAAGGAAGAACCCAAGAGTGTCATAGAACAGAAATTTATGGAGACAATCTATAGAAACAAGGACTTCACAGGCAACACGAGGTCAATAAAAACATATCTCTCAATAATCACTCTCAATGTGAACAACCTAAACACTCCCATAAAACAGCACAGGGTTGCAGACTGGACCCGTCCATATGTTGTCTACAAGAGACCCATTTTGAACCTAAGGATACATACAGACTGAAGGTGAAGGGACGGAGACACATCTTTCATGCCAATGGGTCTCAAAAGAAGGCTGTGGTAGCAAGATCTGGCCTCTTGAGAGTTCTTCAGGATTTGAACACTTTTCTATGCTTTTATCACCAATGGCTAGTTTTGTAACCTAATAGAAAGATCATGAGTTGTAAAACCACCCAAAATTGAACACCTTTGCTTTTAAGTTCTGATTCTCTTTGATGGAAGTAGTCTTGACCTTCTTCTATCCAGAGAGTAGTCATGAGTTACTTCATCTAGTAATGCCAGTGTTGGTCAAATAGCCTGCATTGGTCAGTAATTGGCTGATGGGTTCTTTGAGAGGTTGGATCAGGAACTCTAGCTGGGGTTTGGTGAATAAACTTAGGGGCAAGATCAAGAGATCCCCAAAGGAATAAGATTGGTCAAAAGAGAGAGACAGCTATCACATGATCTCCCTGATATGAGGAAGTGGAGATGCAACAGGGGTGGGAGTTAAGGTGGTAGGAAAAGTAAAAATGAAACAAGATGGGATCGGGAGGGAGACAAACCAAAAGAGACTCTTAATGTCATAAAACAAACTGAGGGGGGTGGGAGGGAGAGGGGTTGGGAGAGGGTGGTGGGGTTACATTATATGTTTAAATAAAGCTTAAATAAAAAAAAAACAACCTAAAAAAAAAAGAGAGAGAGAGACAGGTTATTGCTAATGAGGAACCAATAATAGAAATAAAGGTGCTCCTTCCCTGCATAAATAGTCCCTTATGGAGAAACTTAGAGATGAATGGCATGTCATGGAGACAGGGAGGAACTTCCCCAGACATGGAACCATGGTAAACTACTGGTAAAGCCATGTAAGCCACAAAGTAAAGGCTGAGATATGGTCCACCCCGCCCCCAACAAAAAAAATTGCTGATGCCTATTGTTGGTTGGCAGAGTGCCTCAGCACAGTTTGCTTCAGAATCAGATTGTTTTGTTCAACCAACTAACTCAGCATTTCCAGAGAACTTCTGTACCTGGTTTTAAATGGACCATTTCTTGGCAGACTAAGGTTCCCCACTGACACCTTAGCACTTTAGACTTTTGGGAATCAACTTGAAGGGAAGATTGGAGCCCCCTAGAGAAAGAAAAAACCCTTGGACATATACCCAAGGAGTTAAACAACAAAAGCAAGAGAGCAAACTGGAAGTTACTGTAACTTCATCTACAGTAAGTTAAAAGGCTTTATGTATCAAAGGAAGAAAAAAGAGGGGGAGAATGTAAATTTGAAGTTAGAAGACCAGAGAATAAAAATCTATAATTCTAAGGGTTAGTAAGGTGCTTATGTGCAGTTCTTCAAATTTTGATATAGAAATTGCAGTAAAGAAAAATTAACCATTTTTCAACCTTACCTTTTTAGTAAAATCATGTTTCCACTGAGAAAACATATTTAGTGGAAAAGAGGTCATGGTCTGTGTCAGTTATGGAAAATTTTATTTGTTTAGAGCAAAACACCCCAAGGTACAGCTGTCTACCCTGTAGCAACTTGCCTTAATTTTATAGCAATCTGCCCTTAAGAAAGTCAACCTGGGAATGGTGCTTTTCAACTTTCAAATATTCATGCACTCTTTGTTAAATGAACACCTGCTGCTCTCAGGACTGTATAATTTGCTGGGAGCCTAGTACAAAACGAAAATGTCAGGCCCCTTGTTCAAAAAACAAGAAAAAAATGTTTTCCTTTTTTCCCGTGATGTTTCAACATGTCTTGGTTTCTTTGTTATTTAACACCAACTATTCTGGGCAAAAGTGGATCTTCACTGGTACATGGGGAAGTCCTGCCCCTCCTAACTCATGGTTAGCCCCTCACTTTAGGACAAGACAGGCTACATTTGCTAGGCAGGATTGGGAGAAGTGTGAGGGCAGGGTGTTAGGTAGCTAACAATCTCTCCTGGGGAGGGAGAAGGGAGAGGCAGCAGGATCACACCCAGGAGGAGGCTTCAAGTTTCTGGTTCATTCTCCATCGTTCTATTGTACTTCATCTACAAAACACGAATTCAAAGATAAAATTACCAAGTACTTAAAGGTGGGAACTGAGGATCCTTGAGCCCTAGTGCTGGAGGGGACAAAGTGAGGCCCTTATGAGCCAAAGTTGTGGGGCTCCACTAGTCCAATCCCATGCCATCCTAAATTCTGAGATATTCTTCTTAGTTGAAAATTGCTTTGTCATAAGGCAGTGTAATGTGTTGCTAATGGGTTGGTAATCAAAACCATTCAGGAATTCCTCACAAATAAAGATCCCTGGGTCACAGTGCAGAGATTTCTCCTGGTTTGTATATTCATTCCTTCCCATATTTATTGACACCTACTGGATCCCAGGCCTTGTGATAGGTGTTATGAACAAGATGGAGAAGACAACAGTCAAAATCTCTGTCATCATCCCTTCATGATCCATAGGGAGAGATTGAATTTACAGAAGTAATAAACAAAAATCTAACTACAGATTATAAAAAGGGAGAAGGAAATGAACTAAAGAGAATCCTGAGGAGGTTTCCTAGAGGGGAAGACAGATGGTACTCCAAGGTTGAGTGAGAGTCATTCCAGTATATTTATTTCTAAGAACTTTCTCAGCCAATCTAACTATTAGTCAGATTTGGATTTAACTAAAAGTCCAACCACTGCCTATCCTCACCATGTTAGAGAAACTTGGCAAATCTGCTTCTATATCAAAGACAAAATGAAATCACAGAATAATATTATAATAATGAATATAGTTTTCCATATCACAAATTCTATCTTATCTCTTAGCTATGAATCTTCAAATTTATTAATCTTCCAAATACAGTGATGTCATATTTCACAAGCACCCAACAAGTACATTACTGGCCCAGGCAAGGTTTTAGTGTGTGACAGAAACATTACCCAAAAACCACATCTTTTAATTCCCAGTCTGTAACAGACCACAGATGTCATCACATGTTTCCAACACTTAATACTGAACAAGAAACATCCTTATTTCCTTCATAGAATTACTTAAATCTGTCACAAGGTAATTAATGGAGGCTGTGGCAAATCAGTCAAGTTGATAATAGTGATTTTTTTTTAATACAAAAAGCTTTGGGAAACAGTATAGTTTTTCAAAATGCATAACTGAACCCCAAAAGCATGTCTCACTTGGTCCCTTATTCTGTTTTCTGATTTTTCTCATTAGAGTTTCACAACTATACAAGAACATGGGTAATCACACCCCAAAGTCAGCTGGGAGCCTCTTTCTCCCTCTGCCTGCCCGCCTACTCTGTCTGCTTCTCCCTCCTGCTTGTGCTCACATGAGCTTCCTCTCTCTCTCTGATAAATAAATAAGAATCTTAAAAAAAAGAGACACCTAAAATATCAGTACACAAAAAGGTCAAAAGTAAAAAAAAAAGTGGGAGAAGATATACTAAACCAATATCCGCCAAAATAATCAAAGAGTAGATAGATAGATGATATGCCAGTCAAATAGACTCTGAGGTGAAAGTTACCAGTCATAAAGAGGACTGCTACATGATGATAAAAATTTAATTCATCAGTTGTAATCTGTATAGACTTTGTAGCATGGCCTCAAAATGTGTAAGGTCCTAATGGAAAAATCTACAATAAGAGTATGATAGGTTATAAACTTCTCTCAGTAGCTGATGAATCAAGCAGCAGTTTTGTATAAGTATATGAAAATTTGGATAATGTTATTAATAAACTTGACAAGAAAGACAAATAACCCTGAATGAGAGACTACATCTCAGTTTCGATCATATGAGGAGCAGTTGTCAAAACTCCCCACCCTCAGATAGAATTTCATAGAATTTTTATCATCTAGGCCATTTTACAGTGAGTTAAACATCTATAATAAAGATGTAAAAAAAACCTCATACCTTTGAAAATTAATTTTAAACAGGCTTTCTAAATAATTGATAGTTAAAAATGAATAATAGTAAATATACATCCACATTGCAAGATCTAACTGAAGCATATTTTATAGTGAATTTATGGTTACAAATGCTTATACTAGAAAAGAAGAAAGCTGAAAATAAATGAGCTAAGCAGCTTAGAAGTTAGAAGAACAACAAAATAAACACAAAGAGAGTAGAAGGAAGGAAACTATAAAGATAAGAGTGAAAATTAATCAAATGGAAAACAAATATAGAGTAGAGAGAATCAGCTAAGCAAAAGGTCAGTTTTGGAAAAAAATGAATAGACATTTTTAGGCTCCAAGAAAAGATGAAACAGTACAAATAAACACTATTAGAAATAAAAAAGAAGACAACTATAGTACTGCTAAGACTAAGAAGGTAAAATTGTAGAATAATACTTTCCAAAACATGCAAAAACTTAGCTCAAAAAAGTTAGAAAAACTACAACTTTACTACCAATTCAAGAAAAATAAAATGTGTTTATCTGTTAAATAAATTTAATCGAGGTTAGAAATGTATTCACACAAAAGCCAATTCCAGATTGTTTTAGAGCTAATTTAATTCAAAGAGTTAAGAAATACAATTTTTTTTTTACTCCAGTGTTTCTGGAGAATCAAAAAGAGGAATACATGATCCTCAACCATCTTTATTTTTTTTTGATGAAAATGGTATAACCTCATTACTTAAATTAGGTAAGGAGCATATTAGAAATGAGAATCATAGGCTAATCTCACTTTTGATCATAGATACAAAATACTAAACAAAATATTACCAAACTAAATAAAAAATTAGGTCAGGTTTGAGCTGGGTTATTGTGGGAATAAAAGGATTATTGGACATTAAAACTACTCATATTAAGAGATAAAGGAGGATACCTCAAAAGATGCATAAGTATTAAAATATTTAATACTTCCCATGACAATGATGTAGAAAACTTCTGAATACGTTGGTAATAGGAGGTGTCCTAGAGTGGGTTCCCCTAGCAGCAGACACAGAGAGAGAGGTTCCAGAGAAGAGTATTTGGGAAATGATCTCAGGAACCTTGGGTGAACCCCACAAAGACTGAGCAAAACAAGCATCTATCATCTATCTATTATCTATTTATTTATCATCTATCTATCTATATCTATCTATCATCTATCTATTTATCTATCTATCATTTCAGATATGTATATATGTAGGCATTTATGGAAACTTTACAATTTGGCCAAACAGCATTGTGTATTGCTTAGGGATATCTGCATATAACAGTATAAAGCAATTCAAAAGGATGATGCCTACAAAATTTCATATAGTACTCAGCTCTAATGTTCAGTGCATAGGAGATATTCTTGAGGAAGAGAAGATAAGGGTCTGAACTATATTAGTGAAGCTCTCTTTCTTAAACTGGATAGTAATATAAAACATGTTATTATTCTTCATGCTTTTCTAAAAAATGACTTAAAAGGAAAACAAAGAATAAAAATATGCTAACCATATACATCAATATCAAAGAACTAGAGAACAAGGCTAACAATAAGCAATAGAGTATTATAATCAGAAGATTACTAAGAGAGGCAAAGCCTTGGCAGGAGTGTGTGTGTGTGTGTGTGTGTGTGTAGAGCATATGTTGTTAACTATAGATAAAATAAACATGAAAATATGAGATTTTATAAAGATCATATACTAGTACATTTGAAAAATTATAAAAATAGAAAATGCTGGAATTGACACTGGAAGACAATTTTTAAAACTTGACTACATTAATAACCATTAGAGAAATTGAAGTAGTGGAAATATATCCTACAGGTCCCCAGTTATAAACCCCAGGCCCAGAAATTCTCCAGGTGAGATTCCCTAAGCTGTGCCAGAAAACAGAACACTTGTTCCAGAAAACTAAAATGACTAACTTTTGAAGTGAGGTTAATATAATATAAGCGGTAAATTATGAGCCTATAAAATTATGAACACAGATAGAAAGCTGCTGATTAAAATATTAGGTAACCAATCCAAGAAAGTTTTAGGAATACCTTATAATCAAGTGGGGCTTTTCATGAAATGGAAGAAACATTTAATATTAGGAAATCTGTAATTTGCTTATTAATCCTTAGATTATGTCAAAATTAAAAATTGTTTTATGCCAAAAGATACAAGTCATAGTGGGAGAAGGTATTTCTAGTGTATACAGTAGACAAAAGATTATTATCTGTATTATTATAAAAAATCTAAGAAAAGGGATGCCTGGGTGATTTAGTCATTAAGTATCTGCCTTCAGCTCAGATCATGATCTCAGGGCGGGATTGAGCCCCACATCGGGCACCCTGCTTGGTGGAAGGCCTGCTTCTCCCTCTCCCACTCTACCTGCTTGTATTTCCTCTCTCCTGGTGTCTCTCTCTGTCATGTAAATAAAATCTTAAAAAAAAAACTCTAAGCATTGAAATAGAAAAATAGTAAATAATATATATGGATAAATCACAGAACAGCATTTGTGAGTAGCTAATTCAACCTCACTTGTAATCATGGAAATGCAGGTTAAAACCAGTGAGCTAGCATTTCCCAGTCATCACACCGACAAAAATTTTAGAATTTCATGGGTAGGTGAAGATAAAGAGAAGAGTTCTGTCATGTACAGCAGTGGCAGTATACAATTATGGAGTTACTTTTGAAAGCAATTTCACAATTCATGGCAAAATTGAAAATACTCATACTATGTGACCCAGCTATTTTTCTTGTAGTTTTATTCACTAGAAAAACACTTACATCTGTGTGCAGTGCAATATGCAGAAATATGTACATTGCCAACCTGATTGCAATAGAGAAAAAGTGGAACATCAAATAAAGATGTTGATCATTAAAATGTGTTGAATTCAGACAATTTATTCAGCAACCAAAATCAATAACATTGATCTCTATATATCAATATGACTGGAACACAAAATATAATTTTGAATAACAAAGCAATTAGTCAAATGATAGTGGCGTATATCAATATGATGGAGTAAATCACAAGCATGATATTCTAAAATGCACTAGAAGGATACATACTAGAGTTATGATGGTGGACACTTTCTGGCAGAGGAGAGGGTGAGGTGGGATGGCGATTGTGGTCAAAGGGATCTTTAATTTTATCTACAATTCTTCAACATTATCCTTTTTGTTCTCCTTGGACTTTTTTCTATTACCCTCCCTCCTCTTCTTCCTGCCTCTTTTCTTCCTTTTGCTTCTCCTTTCCCTTTTTCCTTCTTTTTCTTTCTTCATTTCATCCTTCCTTTTTCCCTCTGTCCCTTAGTCCTTCTTTCTCTTCCCTCTTTTCTTTTGATACAGGTTTATATGACTTATAACTTTTTAAAAAGCACATATAGAAGTTTTGTTTTGTTTGTTTTTGTTTTTGTGGGTTTTTTGCAGTCAATATAAGCAAATGTTAACAGCTTTCCATTCTGGATGGCAGGCATATGGGTGTTAGTTGTATTGTTCTTTGTACCTTTAGGTCTTTTAAATTTTATTTTTCAAAATTAAAAAAATGAAGCCTATATTTTACCATTTTTGGTGAACTACTTGATACTAATTTCTAGAATTAGTTTGCATTTAGTTATCACTGTTAACTAGGAAAGTTTTATTTTGATTATCTATAATTTTTCAAGCATGTCCTAAAAACACTGGAGCACTGGATTATGATGATATTCATAACAGTCATGATCATATTCATGATATTCAGTCACAATTAAAGAAAATAAAACTAGACATAAAATATATAGGTCAATGTGGGAAGTTTTACTCTTTCTGAATACCAGAAATGAGATCATATTCTCAGGGATGGAGGGAATGAACTCAGAATCCTTAAAAGGAATCTTTAACTTGCCTTGAAATAAATGTGTATACATTAGTTCTCTCATAAAAATTAACTTCTTCGGGGGGGGGCGCCTGGGTGGCTCAGTGGGTGAAGCCTCTGCCTTTGGCTCAGGTCATGAACTCATGGTCCTGGGATGGAGCCCCGCATCAGGCTCTCTGCTGGGCGGGGAGCCTGTTTCCCCCCTCTTACTCTGCCTGCCTCTCTTGCCTACTTGTGATCTCTCTCTCCATGTCAAGTAAGTAAATAAAAAAAAACTTAATGCAAAAAAACAAAAAACAAACAAAAAATTAACTTCCTGAGTGCCTGGGTGGCTCAGTTGGTTAAGCGACTGCCTTCAGCTCAGGTCATGATCCTGGAGTCCTGGGATCGAGTCCCACATTGGGGTCCCTGCTTGTCAGGGAGTGTGTTTCTCCTGATGACTTCTCTCCTCTCATGCTCTCTCTCTCTTATACTCCCTCTCTCAAATAAATAAATGAAATCTTAAAAAATATTAACTTCTCCAGAATGGACAGCCTTTCCCATAGTTATGGATAACCTTGGTAATATTCAATGCATGCAAGATTTTCTTGTGACCAGTATCAGAGTGGAAAACAATTCCACCAGGATAATATCTGGACTTGACAGTGACATCATTTTCTTTGGAAGAACTAGTAGCTCTCATATATAGTATTGCCTATTGTTGAAAATGATATTCGTGATGTAACATGACTTGACAAATGACCAGTATTAAAATTGCTTTTATTTTTCCTAAACACAAAATACCCATCTGACTATGATTTCCAAAATGGCTTGGAACTATTCATTCTAGAATGTTTTTGTTGAAAAAAAATTTTTATTCCATTTGGACAGTTGTTTGCTGGTGATGTTCCTGTCATCAGAATAAAAGCAAGGATGAGATTCTGAATGTCTTAAAGCCAGGCAAACCAGGGATGGGCATAAAATAGGTCTGGTTGTGCAACAGCTAGATCAACACATAGAGGATAAACTTTAGATCTGGAACACAACCTCTGTTGAGCTTCTGGATGTGCATTCAATATTCTTTCAGCTTCTTTGATCTCATTTGTGTAGCATGAATAATTTTAAGCTCTCTTGTGGTTGTGGTTCCTGTGAATATAAAATGCTAATTGTTATTATAGGAGTTACTTATCACAATGACACTTAGTTTCTCTCTAATTTCACTTCCTTGTGCAGCAGTATCTGTTCTTTTCATCCGAATTTTATAGCATTTTCCCTTTATAATTTCCTACCTATATTACAAGTGTTTGCTCTATTATTAACTTTCTGCCTCTCAAATCCTTTGTGGAATATAAAGTATAAAGAAAATTATAATTTTTATTATTTATTAATAACTGCCACCACCTGATTTAGATCCCTTGTGAGCAAGAGTGAATGTGGGTTAATTAAGTCATTCAATTTATCATGAATATATGTGTTCCTTTCCCAAACAGATGTAGGGGGTTTGGAAGAATCATACCTTTCATGTTTTACAATTTCCCATAGTGCACATAGTTGTGGTTTGATAGGTTCTAAATTCTGACACTCAGCAAACCACAAACAAATTCTATTTAATTGCTTTAGTAATAAAACATTACAACCTTAAATCTATTACTTGCCTGTATAATACCTTACAAAAAATATATGATCTATTTGTAAATGTTTCTACTAGGAGTTACATCACTGCTCCCCAACCCGAGGATTTAAACCTGTATTTTTATCTCCAAAAAACTCTTTCATTATTCTGGACACAGGCTTTAGGACGCTATACTACAGGTTAAAAAGTACAATAAAAATAAATATTCTAGTTATGTGATACTCTGGTGCTGCTTTTGACGTAGAAAAGCAGTGTTAAAAAATCCAAGCAATCGTTTTTATTACTCAGTTTAAGTGGCATTATTTAAACACTTAACTGTATAAATATGTGGTTGGTATTTCTGAAAACACTAGTCAAAGCGAATATACATAGTGTTTTCAGACACTTCACTTGAATAATGTTCTTTATCTGGCTACATTTCACTCCATATTAATAGAAGCTGAATTATGAAGAAACTCTGAGTCAAACATACAAATCCATTTTAGTTTTTAAAAAGTGAATATGTACCTTGTATATGAACCAATGTATAACTGAATAAAGTAGTTTTATATTAAGGATAGCCCAAAAATCTTCAATGTGCATATATTTTTAAATCACATATAAACCAAGAGGATTTGCCAAGCTTGAAAATTTAGAGTTTTGTGAGGCCCTGGACATTTGGGCATTTTTCTCACCCTATCTGAGTCATGTTCGTTCATATGTCCAAGTTTGAAATGATTTTGAATTACGGACTTTTTCCCACTCTCTTTCAGACTTTAGCTGAGTCCAAATTGGCTTGAAATCTAACTTGTTAAAGTTGAAAAATGGGCTTAAAAATAAACTTTACAATGATAAAAAATACTTTTCACCTTCAATAATTTTTAAAGCATCTGGAATTTCGAGTTTGAGGTTTGACTAGCTTTGCCTTTTTTTTTTAACTTGAATTTTGAGTTTAGAGATCCAACATTTGACACGAACTTCTATGTTAGTCTCCTTTCTTTTTTCACTGAAAATCTATACTAAAGAAAAGAAAAAAAACATAATAAACATTAAAAGCAAACTTTCAGTAGGAAAAATTTGACCTAAGTATCCCATTAATAAATTTCCTCTAAGTTTGAGAGTAAAGAGAATGTTGCTCTCAAATAATAAGAAAAAAGACTCACAACATGTTTAAGGTTTATCTAAAGACTGTCATTTGATGAATGGTATGACTTGATAGCCAGAACTCTTATTCCAAAGTTGAAAATCAAGTTGTGATGGTGGATGTCTCATTGAATACTACCTGAATGATAAAGAGTAGTAATATGTTATTTATATTATTACACTGCAAAAAATTTTTAACTTTTTATTATTTAAGAAAACAGAGTACTGCAGTCAACCATTGACAATGTTATTTCTGGAAAGGTTTTTATTTTTTAAATCATTTAACAAACTGTCCATTATATTAAAATATCAGAAACCTACCATAAAAAATTCAGAATGAAATAAAGATAAAAAATTTGAACTCCCCCAACTCTCTATTTTCTAGGAGAGACTTTATTAACCTATTGATGTGTGCTTTCCTGGTTGTTGAATGTAGTTAACAGATAATATAAAAATATGTGAAAATATAATCTCTTTCTCATGAATTAGATAAGGACAAAATAATCAGAATAATTATTTCTCCTCTGCCTGAGCTAGTTGTGTCTATTGGAATGAAATTTGCTGCAGTTATTTGAAGACAGTTTCCCTGAACAGTTTTTACTATCACTTTATTCCTCAAAGTTCTACCATATTCTCTAGTGTAGAGAGGCAATTCTGAAATAATTTTGGATGATGCACATCATAGACATATTTGAGAAGACAAATTTTTTGATTGGTGCAAACTTTACTATACTCACAATTTCCACCTGAAGGATTTAGTAAATTCACATATGGACCACTAAGTTCTTACTGGGATGTTTATGATTCAAAAATGAATTAAATAATATGTATAAACAAATACAGTGGTATTTGTCTATAGAGAAAGAAATTCAAGCTGCCTAATGAGTAAGTGAAGATAGTTTAATCAAATTAGTTGTGCAACAAGTCAATATGAAGTTTCCAAAGAAAATTTGTAATGGCCTATCTTGATGTCAAATTTGTGAGCAGATGGATGCAGCCTAGCATTTGCCCCTGGGAAATACATTCAAAGTTCTTCGGAAGAGCTTCTAAATCTCAGAAAATGCTGCCCCTAACCATAGTAAGTCACTTCACTCTTAATAATCTTTGAATTTCTAGCTAAGCTAGCCACTAATTAGACACAATTATATCATTTAATCCTGCCAACACTAAGTAACCTACAAATACATGGTCTGGAAGCTCCTTGGCCAAGATAAGACGTGGTCTCAGATACCCAGGTGTTCTTGTGATTGGAAATGCAGAATTCTAGGCCATGGCATTTCCTTCTCAGATTTCTTGCTTGCACTGTGGGTCTGTCCCTCTTTTAGTACCTCATCCTATTTTTTTATTATTATTTCAAGTGATCTTATTCCTTGCTTTCTGCCCTGTTTTTGCCCAAGTTCCTATTGTTCAGTATCTGTAGTCTTCTGATTCCCATTGCTTTTGGTTATTCACCTTGACCTACTTATCTATACATCCCTCCATTAGCCACCACTCCTTTAGGGTTTGTCACCTGGACTTCGGTTTCTCCTGGTTTAGCCAGTTTCACACCTGTGCTGCTGTGCCTTCTTCGTTTTGCCATGCCATGTCTATCCTTGTCCTGTACTTGTTTCCCTTTTTTAATCTTGCTTACAGCCATTAATAATACTGTCATCCATAGTCTATGGTCATCTGCTGTCACACACCCAATATAAAATGGTAGACTAGGCATTGCTTAATGGGTAGACATTCCACTCAAAAAGGGGAAAACAGTTGGTATAGCAGTCACTGATCTATAGTATACTGGAAATATGGCTGGGCACATATTGTCAGTTTTTAAATTAGGAATCAGTACTTTTCCCTGAAACTAATTCTCTGTGGATTTTGGTTTTCCCTCAGATTCTTGGTTCTATCTTGTGATTAATCCTTGCTTTCCATAAGAAATGACCCGTGGTACAACTGGATAAATGCTCAGTCTTCTTCCTGCTCAAAGGCTTCTCTTCATTTTATACTATGTCCATTTCATTCCAAGCTGATATAATTCCTTTAAACACTTTATGAGCTTCCTGTGTACCAGTTTAAAACCTACTCCATTAGATAATGGGAACAATCCCATATTTCTTCCAGGGAAACCCTTCTCTACTTTGGGCCCTCTATAAGACTGTGTGAGAAGACTTATTATTTAATAGAGGATACCACAAAGCATGCCTTAGACTTACAGGGCCATTGGTTGTTGGAAAATATCTTTGAGGCACCATCTGAAATAATTCTAAAGGTTTAAAAATTTTAGTCACAACCATATTTTTCCAGATTTGACATGTATCCTAAGACCTTTTGACCTTGAGAATATTCCACTGGAAGAGACTGGAAATAGTTTTATTTTTGAGGCCATCAAGCCTTGGTTTCTTTATAATTTCCTTCACATAATTTTGAAAATGGAAAAATTTCTTCTTTGTCTTTTCTTGCTCTATCCATGCCTTAGAATATATTGCTAAAAGAAATCAGTTGGCACATTTTTTTTTAACATCCCGCCTGGAGATGTCCTTGGCTAGATTGATCAGTTTATGAGGCATATTTTCTATTTTTTATGTTACTCCGGACAATAGTTTTGATAAACTGGGGCTCTTGGGTGGCTCAGTGGGTTAAAGCCTCTGCCTTTGGCTCAGGTCATGATCCCAGGGTCCTGGGATTGAGCCCCCATTGGGCTCTCTGCTCAGCAGGGAGCCTGCTTCCTCCTATCTCTCTCTGCCTGCCTCTCTGCCTACTTGTGATCTCTAACTGTCAAATAAATAAATAAAATCTTTAAAAAAATAGTTTTGATAAACTTTACCAATAAGAAGAATGATACTCTTTCCTCAAGCTACCAATAACAGTTTTCTCCATTCCCTTTAAGCTCTCATTGAAAATTCTTCAAGGGCCTTTATGCTTCTGAGGGCAGGTTCCTCAAGGTCCCTCCAGCTTTTGCTCACCATCCAGTCCCCAGTCCCAAGGTCAATGCATATGTTTTGGGGTGTTGCTGTTTTCAGCAGTATCCACTTTCAGCTAACATATTCTGTTTTAGTTATCAGTGCTCTGTAACAAATTACCCCCAAAATTTAGTACCTTAAAATATATATATTTTTTGTTTTGCTCATGGTTTTATGGAATAGTAATTCAGAAATGGCTTAGATGGGCAATGCTTGCTTGGGGTATCTCATGCAGTTGGGATACTGTTGTCTGAAAGCTCAGTTGGGCTGAATGTCTAAGATGTCTGAAGCACATGACTGGCAATCAGTGTCACTATTCATTGAGAGCTCTCAGCTGGGGATTTTGACTGAGTGCCTGTCTGTGGCCTTTTCAGCATAGTAGTTTCAGGATAGTCAGACTTCTTTCATGGTGTCTGGTTCCTTCCAGAGAGTGTCTCAAGAGGACTAGACAGAAGCTACATAGCCTGTTCTAACTTACTCTTGAAATCACACGGGTTATTCCTTACTCTATTGGCAGAAGTACTCATATAAGTCTTTCTGGTTTCAACACAGTGGGACACGGACCCCCACCTTTTGATGAGAGAAGTATCAGGAATTTGGGACCATGTGTTAAAGCTACCATACTAGGATAAACATATTGACAAATTATCTTGACAATATGTTTATTTACTAATTAGACGGTGGAGAAAACTACTCACTCGAGCAATGTCCTTCATGCCAGCCTGATTAAATTATTTCTGCAGCTGGTCCAAATGTGGTCAGTATAGCCGTCTGTCTTTCCTTCTAACCACAGGACTGATGAAAAAGCTGGCTGTAAAATATTAGACTCAGCATCTTGGCAAAAGAAAACAGGGCTCTCAACAAGGCATATCTAGTGACAAAAACAATTTTCAGAACTTTATCTTGTGATGTAGACATGTGGTTTACCCAATATTTTTTTCTTAGTTTGTTAAATAACTTAAAGTCTCTGCTACCTTTTTTTAAGGTAGTGATGATGGGGTTCTGGGGTTCTATACGCGTTTTACAAAGATAAGAGGCTAAATCAGAAGAATGCAGATTTAGATTTTCCTTGCTGGAAAAATTATGGAATTCCACCACAAATAGCCATAGGTATAAGATGTCAAGATTGTCTTTAAATGCAGAGGGGACACTTGAGAAACTTACAGGAGAGCTGTGACCTGAATGGGAAAGATTTTGCAATTTTGCAACAACTTTCCTAGGCTTTCTCATTATGGTAGTTGGCATGACTGTTGCTTAGATTGGCAGAGCATCTTCACATAAGAGTAGAATTGCAGAACATCCAGAGTATTAAATTATTAAGTTAATGTGATACCAGAAAGGAATTTGAAGTACTGAAAATTATTTCACTGAAGATAAAGATAAAAAGAAATCAGAGTCCCCTCATCATTAATCCTCTCATCCTCTAATCTCTCTCCAGGTCAGTCTTGTCCCTTCCTGGTGGTCTGGTGACTTCCCCCTCCTCTGCCTGCTGTCCCTCCTCCCAATTATCTTTACTGAAATACTGGGTCTTCCAATTCTTCCCCATGTTGTTAAACTTTCTATAGGGTGTTCCTGTCACCTCAACTTAACTGAAACATTAATTTGCTCTGATGACACTCCCTTTCTCAAACTGATCAGGAAGAGAATCTGTACATTTCTTTCTCCCCTAATTCTGGGATTAGAAGATTGAGCCATATTCCTCCTAGCTCTCTATATTGGCACAAACCTTTAATTCCTTCTTCTTGAAACTCTTTTGTCTTGGCTCCTGATGCATTATTCTCTCTCATTATACCTTTTCTTTCTTTCTTGTTCTTGTTCTTTTTTTTTTTTAAGATTTATTTGTTTATTTGAGGGAGATGGTGGTGAGGCAGAGGGAGAAAGTCTTCAAGTAGACTCCTGCTGAGTTGGAGCCTGACTTGGAGCTTAATCTCATGACCCATGAGATCCTGACCTGAGCTAAAACAAAGAGTTGGGTGCTTTACTGACCAAACTACCCATTATATATTTTCTTTACAAACTTTCTGCTTTGATTCCTTCACTTTGCCCTACCCTTTTGAGGATTAGTATTCTTCTGGATTTTTCCTATCTAAAACTATATGCATCATCTCCAATTTTTTACGTCTCTTCTCTGTCCCCTACCTCATTCCCCAATACTCTTACTCTTTTTCTGTAGTTTTTTATTTTAGTTAATGGTATATCCACCCATTTGGCCACCAACCTAAAAACCCTAGAGTCAACTGTCTTGTCAAATCCATGACCACATATAGTAGATGCTATTTCTAAATATTTCTTAATTCAACCTTCATTAGTCAATAACTGCCATTGTTTTAGTTCAGACATCATCTTCTCTAATCTAGTTTTTGAATTCTCTTACTTGATTTCATGTTCTTCAGGTTCTTGCACAACCAACTCATTCTCCCTATTGAAGCCATAATGATTTTTCTAGTACACAAGTAGAATCATTTAACTTTCATTTTTTCAGAATCCCTGTCAGTTCTCAGATTTCTGCAGGACTAAATCCACTAAACCAGCCTAGCTTTCCAGTTTCATATCCTGCTTTCTCTTCCTCGTTTAATGGATCTCTTTCCACTTGTTTAAAATAGAGTATGACATGTTCTCTCACACTGTGTGTGTGGATTATGGACTGTATATTCCCAGTATCTGGAGTATTTTCCATCTTCCTTCCTTTTTTTTTTTCAAGATTTTATTTATTTATTTGAGAAAAAAAGAGAGAGAGAGAGAGAGAGAG
>RCUC01114167.1:0-20478 GCA_003697995.1 Taxidea taxus jeffersonii | reverse complement strand
ATATCATTTATAATTTATTGTAATAATATTTAATGTAAAATCTTGTAATAATATATTTTATTGGTCCACGTTAATTTGAATTGTGCATACCCACTCTCCCTTGAAACTAAATGCAAGTTACTAATTGACTTAAACACACCAGTAAATTAGAAAACAAAGAGACTCTCACTCACACAAGGAGACACAGGATGAAGGACAGGGAAGGCATATTTCTGACTTGGTCAGGTTAACTGAAAATGTTGCTGAGGACCTAATTTTGATTACAAAAGAAGCATGGAGGGGCACCTAGGGGGCTCAGTGAGTTAAACCTCTGCCTTATGCTCAGGTCATGAACTCTGGGTCCTGGGATCAAGCCCCACATCAGGCTCTCTGCTTGGCAGAGAACCTGCTTCCCCCTCTCTCTGCCTGTCCTTCTGCCTACTTGTGATCTCTGCCTGTCAAATAAAAATTTTTTTTAAACCTTAAGAAAAAAAAAAAGAAGCACATAGTTTGGAAATATATTCGTGCCAGCACAGATTAGCATGAAGATAAATATCTCTTAGACAATCAGTTTCTTAGGGAAAAAAAAAAAAAAGACCAGTCAAAAAAGGAAACATAGGACAGAAGAAAGTAAGAAGCATTAAGAAGACAGAGTGGAGGTGTGTCATGCAGATATTACAGGAAGCCTACTTAAAGGTGAGTGAAGGCAGAGCCTAAGTTTCACCAAAAAACTGTTTTTATTGGATCCCAGTGGGAGCTCAGACAAATAAACATCCTAAGACTCACCAAGAAGAAAATTCTAATGAATGACAGTGGGTGGGTTATTGCTTCAGGCCAAAATGAGTAACTAAAATTGGATTTACCTTCATACCTGAAACAACCCTAGGCTGAACAAAATATACAAAACAATGGCTTTGAAGACAAAGGATATCATGCAATGAAAGACAGAGATCCCCAGGAGAAAGGCTACAAAAGAGGTGAGCCCTGCAATCGCCCAGCTATCACCCTGAAACCCTCACCAAGCGGTGGTGCACGGAAGGGAAATGGAGTGCACGTCCCCAGGTTGAAGAGATTAAACGGAGCAGAGAGACAAGGCAGAAGCTGCAAAGACAGACTACCAGAGAGGAGAGAGGTGACCAGAGAGAAAATCTGGGGATCCACAGAGGGTCTGCCTTGAGTACTCAGCAGGGTACTAAACAACAAATACATGTCAGGAAAACACCAAAGGTCAGGAAAAGACAACCAGAAAATATTAGAAGGAACAGCACCAGTCACTCACACAGAGCTCCCACCAGCTACATTGCAAGATCTTATGACTGTCAGGGCACAGGGGAGACTACTGAGAAGAGTTTTGTCTCAGCAATAAAGACTTTGGACAGGGGCACGTGGGTGGCTCAGCCAGTTGAGTTACCAGTTGGTTTTGGCTCAGGTCATGAGATCAAGCCCAAGGCCAGGCTCCCCACTCAGCAGGGAATCTGCTTGAGATTCTCTCCCTTTCCCTCTGCCCCTCCACACCCCTGTGCTCTCCCTCTCTCTCTCTGTAAAATAAATAAATATTAATAATATATTAAATATTAATTAATTAATTAATAATTATATTAATAAATATTAAAGAAAGACAGACAGACTTTGCAAAACTGTTCTGGTCCTAACAAACCAAAAAAGGAACCTCCTGAAAGGATCAAACTGTTTCCAAGTAATTAATTACACCCCAGAACAGGACTCAAGGATAAACAAGAACAACAAAAAAACTCAACAAGAAGAAATTCAAAATATCTAGCAGGCTATCAAAAATTACCTGGCATAGATCCCTACTTTACACTGCTCACAAAAATCAGCTCAAAGTGGATCAAAGATTTAAATGTGAGACTTAAGACTATAAAACTCCTAGGAGAAAACACAGGGGACACTGGTCTAGGCAATGATTTCTTGGATAAATCACCAAAAGCACAAGCAACAAAGAATGAAATAAACAAGTGGGACTACATTAAACTAAAGAGCTTTTACCCAGTAAAGGAAATTATCAATAAGTTGAAAAAAAAACCCTACAGAATGGGAGAAAATATTCTCAAGCCATATATTCACTAAGGGGTTAATATCCAAAATATATAAAGAACTCATACAACTCAGAAGCAAAAATATAAGCAATCTAATTAAAAATGGGCAAAGAATCTGAATAGACATTTTTCCCAAAGATCCACAAATCACCAAGAGGTACATAAAAAGATACTCCAATATCACTACTCATCACAGAAATGCAAATCAACACCACAATGAAAGATGACTTTACACTTGTTAAGATGGCAATTATCAAATAGACGAGAGATAACAAATGTTGGCAAGGATGTGGAGAAAAGGGAACCCTTACACATGGTTGGTAGAAATGCAAATTGGCACAGCCATTATGGAAAAGAATAAGGCAGTTCCTCAAAAAATTAAAAATTGGGGGCACCTGGGTGGCTCAGTGGGTTAAGCCTCTGCCTTTGGCTCAGGTCATGATCCCAGGGTCCTGGGATCGAGCCCCAAATTGGGCTCTCTGCTCTGCAGGGAGCCTGCTTCCTCCTCTCTCTCTCTGCCTGCCTCTCTGCCTACTTGTGATCTCTGTCAAATAAATAAATAAAATCTTTAAAAAAAATTAAAAATTGAACTATGATATGGTCCTGCAATCCCACACTTGGGTATATATCCAAAGGAATTGAAATCAGTATCTCAAAGGGATAGCCATATACCCATGTTCATTGTACCATTATTCACAATGGCCAAGATATGATAATAGCCTAAGTGGCAGTCAGTGGATGAATAGATAAAGAAGATGTGGTATATATACACAATGGAATAGTATATAGCCATGAGAACGAAGAAAATCCTGCCACTTGCAACAACATGGATGATCCTTAAAGGCATTATGCTACGTGAGATAAGTCAGACAGGGAAAAACAAATATTTCATGATATCAACTATATGTGGAATCTGAAAAAGCTGAACTTGTAAAATCAAAGAATAAATGGTAGTTAGCAGGGACTGAGGGGTGAGGATATTGGGGAGATATTGGTTAAGAGTACACACTTACAACCAGTAGGATAAATAAGTTCTGAAGATCTGATGTATGACATGATTACAGTCAGCAATACCGTATTATTAAGAGACTAAATCTTAACTCTTCCTAACACAAAAAAGAAATGATAAATGTGTGACGTGATAAAGGTATTAGCCAATGCTACTGTAGTAACCATATTACAATACATACACTTATTCAAAACAACATGTTGTACCCTGTAAACTTATATGTAAATCATATCTCAATTTTAAAAAAATCACTAAGTACTCAAAGAAGCAAGAAAATATACCCCCAAACAAAGAGAAAATTAATTTAACCAGACCCAGAATTAGCAAGCTAAGACACTAAAATGATTATTATAGTTGTATTCTAAATATCAAAAATTTAATTTGCATTTGCAAAGCTTCAGAACTTTACAACACAAAAAGTGAACCTTAATGTATGCAAATTCTTAAAAAGATTTTATTTATTTATTTGACAGAGAGAGCACAAGCAGGGGAAGCAGCAGGCAGAGGGAAAAGGAGAAAGTAGCAGGATCCCGCTGAGCAGGGAGCCGGATGCGGGACTTGATCCCCATATCCTGGGATCATGACCTGAGGTGAAGACAGACACCTAACCAACTGAGTACCCCTAATGTATTTTAAAAATTCATTTATTAGGACAAAGGTCCCAAGGAAAGAATGCAGACTATAATAAGAGATTCTAACTATATTACAAATGTATAAAACAATCATACTGAAGGGACGAGGATAAGGTGATTGTTAAAATAACCTTGGAAATGAATGTCATTTGTAAGACTCAAGGCAAAATGAACCAAACGTAAGTACTATATTCCAGTTAATACAGTTGTTTTCTACCGGAGGAAAGAATACAATTCTCATACTACTAGACAAGTATACTGGAGCTAAAAAATTAAATAAACAAATGATGGGGGGGGCAAGTCAGGTTTTTCACTATTGCAGTGAAAATTTTAGATCAGAAAGAGGAGGCTAGAATTATCCATAAGGTAGTGGATTAGAATTGGAGATATCAGTAAAAACTCATGTTTACATTTATTTAGATGCAGAAGTTGCATATAGAAAAATTTATAAATATATGCATACATGTAAGTTAGTATCCACAGATGTATTTCTTTTCTCCGTCAGCTGAGATGTCCTTGATGCAACCATGAGCACATGTGGCCCCTACATCTTGGTTTTTAATATCATTCACCACTAAATAAAATCAGGAATCTTTGGAGAAATGGCTGATTGTCAGACTGGGTTGGAAAGCTATAAGAGTACCTTATAGTACTAGAAAATAAGGAATTGCTCAAAAAACAAAAATATATTGATAAACCTGTTGATGATATAATGTGGTTTCCTGGGACAGGCAACAAGGACTCTAGGTAAAAATGAAGGAAATCAGAATAAAGTATGGACTTTGATTAATACTAATGTATTAGTATTGGTTCATTAATTTTAACAAATATACTACACTGATGTACAGATTATTAATTAAGGAAATGGTGTGCAAACAGTACGTGGGAATTCTCTGTACAATCTTTTCAATTTTTCTATGTATCTAAAACTTCTCAAAATTAATCTTTAAATTTTAAGGAATATAACTGACTGGTTAAACAGAAATAATAGCAATGCAGTATGTGATTTATGAATAGGAGAGAAGTAAAATACATCTCAGTACAAAGACTGAGAGGGGAGAATAAAGCACAGACTTGCAAAGTTCTTACAGTGTATCTAAAATACAAAATCACTTGAAGACAGCCTGTGATAATTTAAAATATATATTATAAACAATAAACAAGCACTAATATAGCAAAATAAAGATTTGTAGTTAACATGGAAAAGATATAAAACTGGAATTATAAAAAATACTCCATCTAAAAGCATGAAGGGATGAGATGCCTGGGTGGCTCAGTCAGTTAAGTGTCTACCTTTGGTTCAGGTCATGATATTGGGGTCCTAGGATCGAGTCCTGTGGCGGGCTCCTTGCTCAGCAGGGAGCCCGCTTCTTCCTCTGCCTGCTGCTCCCCCTACTTGTGCTCTGTCTCTCTCCACAGTAAATAAATAAATAAAATCTTGAAAAAAAAAAGCAGGAAGGGAAAAAGGAACAAAGACAGAAGAAATAAACAGAAAATCATTAACAAAATAATAGGCTTAAACCTAACCATATCAGTGTAAATTATCTAAATATCTAAATATTTGCAGAAAAATACTGAGAAAATGCAACATCCATTCTTGATTAAAAACCAGGAATAAAAAGAAACTCTCATCCTGATAAAAATCATCTACAAAAAAAGCTACATCTAATGTCATATTTAATGATGAAAGACTGAAATATTTCCTTCTATTATCAGAAACATAACAAGAATGCTTGCTCTTACCACATTTATTCAAGAATATACTGGAGGTTCTAGCCAATGGAATAAGGGAAAGGCAAACCTATTTTTGATGATTAGGAATTATAATATAAATGTCACTTACAACAGCATCAAAAACCATGAGATACTTAGGGGATAGATAGGACAAAAATGGTCAAAGATCAAATACTAAAGACTAAAAATATTTCTGCGGGAAATTTAAAAAGACAAGTCCTTGGAGTAAATATACCATGTTAATGGATTACGAAAAGATTTCAACAAACGTTTTATTAAAAAAATATGTGGATGGGGGCGCCTGGGTGGCTCAGTGGGTAAAAGCCGCTGCCTTCGGCTCAGGTCATGATCTCAGGGTCCTGGGATCCAGCCCCGCATTGGGCTCTCTGCTCAGCGGGGAGCTTGCTTCCTCCTCTCTCTCTGCCTGCCTCTCTGCCTAATTGTGATCTCTGTCTGTCAAATAAATAAATAAAATCTTTAAAAAATATATGTGGATGGTAAAGAAGCATACAAATAGATGTTGAATGTGATTAGTTGTTAAGGAATTGCACATTAAAACCACAATGAGATATCACCATGAATTTACGGCATTAGCTAAAATTTGGAGGACTGTTAGGAGGAATGACCATAACACGGAGTGCTGGTAAAGGTGCGCAGGAAGTGGTGCTCTCGTGTACTGCAGATAAGAATGTCAAATGATAAAATAACTTCAGAAAACATTTTGGAATTCCCTTAAAAAGTTTAATATACACCAACCATGTGATCTAGCCATTCCACCCTTTGGTATTACCCAAAATAAATGAAAGTGTATGTCTCTACTAAGACTTCTACAATAATATTCACAACAGACTTATCTGCAGGATTCCAAAAGTGAAAATAATCCAATGTCCATGAACATGTCAATGAAGAAACAAATTTGGCATACCCATACAATGAAATACTATCTGACAATAAAATGGAATGAATTATTGATACACATCGTAAAATACATGGATGAATCTCCAAATAGTGGAAGAAACTAAAAAGGGTACATATTGTATGATTCCATTTATCTAATATTCTAAAAAATGCAAACCAATCTATGGTGATAGAAAGAAAATCAGTGATTGCCTGGAAATGGAGGAAGGGGGCTGAGTGGGATAAGTGGAAAAATTCCAAAGGATCAGGAGCACCTGGGTGGCTCAGTCAGTTAGGCAACCAACTCTTGTTTTGGCTTAGGTCATGATCTTAGGGTTATGAGATCAAGCCCTGCGTGGGGCTCCACATTGTGTATGGAGCCTGCTTAGGATTCCTTCTCTCTCTCTCTCTCCCTCAGTCCCACCCCATCCCTCTATCAAGGAAAAAAAAAAAAAGAAATCCAAAGGGTCATGGAGAAATTTGGAGGAAGGGTTGTACATGTTCATTAACTTCATTATGGTTATAAGTGTCATAGATGTATAAAATTTGCCAAAACTTAACAAACTGTACATGTTAGATATGGGCAGCTTTTATGTGTCAATTATATGTCAATACATCAAGAAAAAAAATTTTATAAAATCCAAGGAAAGTTTAGTTAAATTTCAAAATTACAAGGACTAGAGCCTCAAAGCTTGGGAATTAACTATACACCTGTAACATTTAAGGAACTCCACATGGGCTGTATAGCAGTAATCAGAAAGGTGGATCTCCTTCAGAAAGAATATCTCATGGAACCCACAGAAATAGCCTTTAGAAAAGATCTTCTCCCCAGCCGTCTCTCTCTGAACACATATGTCCTCATTAGATTCCAGATATAAAGACTGAGACTAGAATCCAGATGGAGTGGTCTGGAATTATCTGGAAAAACATCCTATATCACAAAGCATCAAGCTGCTAGGAGCCTGATGCCCAGAAACAGAAACAGCCATGATGTGGTTCCATGAATTTAAAACAACTTGGAGTAATATCTTTAACTCTAATATAAAAGATACTATGAGTAATACATTTCATATATATATATACATATATATGTATTATTTAAGTTTTTATTTAAATTCCAGTTAGTTAACATACAATGTAGTATTAGTTTCAGACGTACAATATTTCTAAATAACTCAGGATCAAAGATGTTTCAAGAGGAAGTTTTAAATATTTTGACATCCGTTCTGGAAAACAGTGTGGAGTTTCCTCAAGACATTAAAAATAGAGCTACCCTACGACCCAGCAATTGCACTACTAGGTATTTACCCAGAAGATACAGAGATCATGAAAATAAGGGGCACATGCACCCCATTGTTCATAGCAGCAGGTCCACAATTACCAAACTGTGGAAGGAGCTGAGATGCCCTTCAGCAGACAAATGGATAAAGAAGATGTGGTTCATAAATACAATGGAATATTACTCAGCCATGAGAAAGGATGAATACCCAACTTTTTTATCAACATGGATGAAACTGGAGGTGATTATGTTAAGTGAAATAAGTTAAGCAGAGAAAGACAATTATCATATGGTTTCACTCATATGTAGAACATAAAAGGAATAGCACAGAGGACCATACGGGAAGGGAGGGAATTCTGAAGAGGGAGAAATCAGAGAGGGAGATAAATCATGAGAGACTCTGGACCCCGGAAAACAAACAGAGGGTTTCAGAGGGGAGGGGGCTAGGGGAGGGGGTAACAGGGTAATGGGTATTAAGGAGGGCACAGATTGCATGGAGCACTGGGCCTTATCCATAATTAAAGAATCACTGAACACTACATCAAAAACTAACAATGTACTATACAGTGGTTAACTGAACATAATAAAAAAACCAAAGAACAAAAATAAAATAAAACAAAATATTTTTACACAAATGGAAATGAAAATACAATTTCTGAAGTCTGTAGGATGTGGTGAAAGCAAAATTGGAAGGGAAAATTTGTAACCTTCCCTTCATATATTGGTAAAGAATGAAGATCTGAAATAAACAACGTAAGCTCCTGCCTAAGGAATCCAAAAGAAAAAGACTAAATTAAGCCCTAAAGCAAGAAGAAGAAAGGAGATAAAAAGCAATCATAGCAGAAATTAATGAAATTATGTGTATGCAATTTTCAATTAATTCAGTGAAGCTATATATGTGTATATAGTTTCACTTCATGTTCTATGGCGTTTATATGCTTTAAATACTTATAGGATATTAAACAGGCACCAGAATGTTTTCCGCTATATACGCTCTCCCTTAATCATCCATATTTTTCAGCTTTAAAAAAAGTTGTGTATTTTCTTTCTGTACTTAATATACTCC
This sequence comes from Taxidea taxus jeffersonii, assembly GCA_003697995.1. Classification (NCBI taxonomy): domain Eukaryota; kingdom Metazoa; phylum Chordata; class Mammalia; order Carnivora; family Mustelidae; genus Taxidea; species Taxidea taxus. The sequence continues at coordinate 11,825 of RCUC01114167.1, read as the reverse complement.
AGATATCTGTTATCTAAGAAATCTGATGCCATTAAAACAAATTTCCCAGGGCGCCTGGGTGGCTCAGTGGGTTAAAGCCTCTGCCTTCGGCTCAGGTCATGATCTCAGGGTCCTGGGATGGAGCCCCACATCAGGCTCTCTGCTCAGCAGGGACCCTGCTTCCCTTCCTCTCTCTCTGCCTGCCTCTCTGCCTACTTGTGATCTCTGTCAAATAAATAAATAATTCTTTAAAAACAAAAAAACAATTAAATTAAATTAAAATAAATAAATAATTCTTTAAAAACAAAAAAACAAATTTCCCTAAAACTGCAAATATGCACTTTTCCACTAAGAGGTATGCATGAAGCTCTATGAAACAAAACAGGGGTAGGGCTCAGTTACTCTCATTCCAGGCTACTGGCTCATATAGAATCAAAATTGTGCTTTAATGTTCAGTTTGGGAGATGAGGGAGGAGCAGCAGCGTATATTCTAATGTTTTCCCTCTTATGACCATGACATCCTTCAAATCACATACACTTCTAAAATTTAAAAAAATATATTATTTTTCCTCCAAGTTTTTATTTAAACTCCAGTTAGTCAACAAATAGTGCAATATTAGCTTCAGGTATAGGATTTAGTGGTTTCTCACTTAACATACCACACTCAGTGGAAAAATAATAATTCCTAAAGATTCACAATCATCACATAAATTTTTCATGTTTTGATAGTCTATGACATTTCCAAATTTGAATCAGTTATTATTTCTAATTCTCACCATGAGTGTAATTCATAAATTTTTTAAAAATCAGCATGTCAGGCGCACCTGGGTGGCTCAGTCGGTTAAGTGTCTGACTCTTGGTTTTTGACTCAGGTTATCATCTCGGGGGGTCATGAGAACAAGCCCCCATTGGGCTCCAGGCTCAGTGTGGACTCTACTCTGCTTATCCCTCTCCCTCCCTCTCTGTTCCCCACCCCCTTCACTAGTCTGGAGAAATACAACAACTTCATTCATTCATTTACATAATCTTAACAGAATTTAGATCCACATTAGGTACAGATAAAATAAATCTAACAGCATACACATATAGAATAGGAATATAATGCAATGTTGTAGGGTTACATTTTCCTTAAGATAAGGATATTTCAAGTTTACCCTTTGTGAAGAAATTAAAACCAAAAATATATTAGAGCTGCTTAGAAAAGAGCAAAAAAATAAATATATTTAAATAAAAGATAAAAATATAAAGTATATGCATGTATAAAAATTATGTGGATATACACACACATATATATCCATCTATATATTAAAATTATATAAAATTATAAAATTATATATTTATATATTATAATATAAAATATATCAATATAAATTTATATTAATTTATATAATTAAATTATATATTAAATTAATATGAACTAATATTATATTATTAATATATGAATTGATAATGTTAATATATTTTAATTATTATATAATATATAATATATATACGCAAACATATTTATCCATCCATATGTATATGGATATATATCCCTGCCTCTATTCCTCTAATTCTTATCTATGTAACCCAGAACAGTGAGTTCAGTAATTTAGTTCAAACTAAAAAAAAAAAAAAATTAAAACACTTTGAATCAAGTATCAGCAACTACATGAAGATTTGTACATCTATCAGACAGTCAGAGCTGCACTTAAAGACCCTTCTATTTTTCACTATCCCTAATATCAGTTGGAATTTGTTTTCCAAATTTACAAGCCATGTTATCTCGTATGGAACAGAAACAGAATGAATAAGTTGACTGAACAATAAGTAATAGGAAAGGAACACGTCAAACATTTTCCTTCCAAAAATAGAAAACTTAAAAAAAAGAAAAAGAAAACCTATTTTTTTAGAAAAGATTACTTTTACTGATACAAACAACCACACATTTATTCTTCCAGATGTAGTTTATAATGACAGTTCTGTCAATCTAAGGCCATCTGTAGTTGAAATAAGTATACAGACCAATGCAAGGCAGAACTCACAAGTTGACATTTTTAAATCTTCCCATCCAAAGCACAGTTTGTGTTTAAGTCTTATTTATGACCTCAATAGATTTATTTTTGGCTGAGCTGTAAGCTCTTTAAAATTTCCCTAATATATATAGGTGAGCTTGCAGTTACAAGAGTAGAATCCAGGGAATTTTCACAAACTGAACACACCCACAAACCATACTGAGAGGTCTGCCATGGTGCTCAAAGCCCTCATAACACCCTGTAGTCACTACCTTTGACAAGGGCTCTCTTTCCCGACTGCTAATGAAATAAATTAATTTTGTCTGCTTTTGAACCTCTAGCGACTGAATCAACACAATACGTACCCACTGAATACATCTGGTTTTGTTCAGCATTATGTTCACGGGATTCATCCCTGAAGGTGAGGACCGTTTACTGCCGATGCTTCCAGGGGCCCCTTTGTGCTAGTACAGCACAATTTGTGAATCCAAACCACTGTGGTAAAGACCTATGTGCTTTCTGGTGTTTGACGACGAAATCCGTCCTGTTTGAACCTTCCTGTTCAACTCATTTAGTAAACAACGCACACGTTTCTTTGGGGCGCAGGCAAACTTTGGCTTTACTGAGCCACCTAAACTCCCACCAGTATTAAGGAAGCATTCTTCTCAGAACACTGATTTTTCTCCCTTTTCCTTTTTCTGGGAGGGAGGGTGATTTTCATTTAAGCATTCCTGGCAGGTATCCTCAGGAATTATACATCTGAGAATACATTGTTACTAGGCATTTTAAAGTTCTAGTTCTTAGTGTAACTGGGGTCCTATCAGCTTTACATTTTCTAAAGTGGTGGTACCAATTAAACTTCTACCAGGAGGATATAAGTTGTGAGCATTTCAGCTTCTCCAAATATGCTGCCTGTGGCTTGTGTTGCTTTTGCTTTGTCTCCTTTGGCTCACACTCTCTTCCTCTGTCCCCCACACCCTGTCAGACCTGTCTCTCTCTCTTATCTCTCTACCCCTTCATCTATCTTTCTCTTACCTTTCAATCCCAATACCTCCCTTTCTTCTTTCTATTTTACCTATCCTTGTGATTGTATTGTGTAAATATTTTTTTTAAAGATTTTATTTGTTTGAGAGAGAGCGGGGAGAGCAGGAGCTGGGGAAAGGCAAAGGGAGAGGGACAAACAGACTCCCTGCTGAGCACAGAGCCCGACTTGGGGCTCGATCCTGGGACCTGGATCATGACCTCAGCTGAAGTCAGATGCTTAACTGACTGAGGCACCTAGGGGCCCCTGAAGACATTTTTAACAGCTATATTCAGGACTAACTGACATACAATAAATAACTCAGAGTGTACCACTTTATGAGTTTTCCAATGCACATACAGATGTTAAACCATCACCACAATACAGATAAAGAACATTTCCATCATCCCCCAGTTTCCTCATGCCTCTTTGTGATCCAGAGCTCCTCCCTCCCACCCCAGATAACCACAGGTCTGCTGACACTATTGTTTAGTTTGCATTTTCCAGAATTTTCTGTAAATGAAATTATACAGTAATATCCCCCTTTCCTGGCTATTCTCAGTTAGCATAATTATTTTGAAATTCATCCATGACATTGCACATATTAAGAGTTCATTCCCTACTATCGGTGACTATATTATATTCTGTGGCTACACCATAATTTGTTAATTCACTCATTTGTTGATGGGCTTTTGAGCTTTTTCAGTTAGGGACTACAACAACAACAACAACAACTATGAACATCTCTGTATAAGTCTTTGCTTATAAATATGCTTTCATATTTTTCTTGGATAAATATCCAGGAGTGAGATTGCTGGTTCACATGGTAAATGTGTGTTTAATTTCATAAGAAGCCACCAAATTATTTTCCAAAATTGTACCATTTTATATTCTCAGCAGCAGTGTATAAAATTTCTACTTGCTCAAATCATTGCCAACACTTGGCATGGCTGGACTTTGTCGATGTTGCCATTCCAGTGGGTGTGTGATGCTATCCCAGCATAGTTACAATTTGTATTTCTCTAATGCAATGAAGTTGAACACTGTCTCATGGGTCTATTTTTCTTTTTTTTTTTTTTAAGATCTTTTATTTATTTATTTGACAGATAGAGAGATCACAAGTAGTCAGAGAGGCAAGCAGAGTGGGGGGGAAGCAGGCTCCCCGCTGAGCAGAGAGCCGGATGCGGGGCTCAATCCCAGGACCCTGAGATCATGACCTGAGCCGAAGGCAGCGGCTTAACCCACTGAGCCACCCAGGTGCCCCACATGGGTCTATTTTTCATTCATAGATCTTCTTGATATTTCCTTCTCAAATCTTTTGCAAATTTTTTTTAAATAGGATTGCCTTTCTTCTTATTGCTGAGTTGTAAGGATTCCTTTAATAACCTGGATAAAATTTATAATCAGATATAGTCACATACTTCTTTTTCTGTGGCTGGTAATTTCACTATTTAAATGTCTCTTGTAAAGTAAACAGTTATAATTGTGATTAAATCCAATTTTATCATATTTTGTCCTACAATTTGTGTTTTTTTGTGTACCATTCAGGTAATCTTTGGCCAATTCAAGATTTTCTCCTGTCTTCTTCTTGGAGCAAGTCTTAACATTTCCTACATTTTTTTAGTGAACAAATTCTCTTCCTCAAATATCAAGTAGCAATGCTTCATGAAAGCTTTCTTATGGGGGTGGGGGAAGAAAAGTTATCCTAATGCTTTCAATTCAGGTTCTCTGACTATTTTGTTGACAATGAATATTCAACTATCTGATTTTCTTGTCCCTTTATTCACTTTTTCAATAAATTTTATTAGGCACCTGCTATGTGACACTGTGCTCAACACTGAAGATAGAAAGAAAAAAAATAGAGTGTATGAGATTTTTATCCATGCAACTAAAACTTAAGTTATTAATTTGTGTTCTAACCACAAAATTCTCCTTGATTCTAGAATCAATCTATAGAAGTCCTGTTGTCACTGTCTGATTCCTCTTCCTTTCTAACTTCTCCTTGATTGCAATTCCTTTTTTCATGATGAAAACTTGCCCTTTTGGCAGATTTTCTCTCCTTTCTTCTGTCCCCAGTGACTAAGAGCTCCAGCTTCCACAGTCAGGGAGCTCACATCTGAACCAGTCTCTACCAGCTTGGATCCTCTGACAAGCACCTGTGTCTTCCAAAGTCGCCGTCTCTTCATCTATAAAGGGGTGACTAAAAGGATGTTTATTCTAGGGAAGCCTGGGTGGCTCAGTCAAGTAAGTGTCTGCCTTCGGCTCAGGTCATGACCCCAGTGTCCTGGGATCATGTCCCACTTTGTACTTCCTGCTCAACAGGGAGTCTGCTTCTCCCTCTCACTGCTGCTCCCCCTGCTTGTGCTCTCTCTCTCCTTCTCTCTCTCTGACAAATAAATAAAGTCTAAAAAAAAAAAAAAAGGGTGGGACTTGTGGCCTTCAGCACACCTCTGTACACCTCTGCAATGTCCCTGGTCCTTACTCCGCATCATAATTGCCCCCCCCCCCGCCCCATGCCCTCTGGTCTCCACCTGCGGCTCACTACTCCAATGCAGACTTACACACTTCTCCTCTATTTCCAGGCACTTCCTCAAACTGCTTCAAGAGGTTCCTTGATTTAGCTCTTTCTCTCAGAGGCATCGGCCATCTTAGTTTTTCTTTAAAAGCATTAAAATATTCTTAAAAAGCAGGTTTGTGAACTGCCATGCAAATTACAGTATATAAAACTGAGGCAAAGAGAAAGACTAAAATACTTCTAAAATCCATATAATGGAATGCTCTCTATCTGGTTTTCTTCGAGAACAGAAGAGATATTATAAATTTCTTCTAACATAGTGAATATAATATGGATTAACATTCTTTAAAGTTGTTTTATTATTTGGAGTACAGAGTAAAAGTCTTTCAACTCCATCTCAGAAACTTAAGAGTTAATAAGTAAACAATGCCAAAAGTTATGTGACAAAAGGTGCAAAAAAGTTAATGCATTTGAAGCAATAAATTAACATGTAGACAGATGGTATAACCTTCCTGTGAAAATAAGATTCTAAAATTTACACTTCTGTGAAACCCAAATGTGATCATCAGAGTTCTAACAAGTCTTATTAGAATTGATTAAATTATATCCCTCTGGGTTTAGAAATAATGCCAATTAACCCTCATAGATGATTTTTAAAAATGACATTGGTTACTGGACAAATAGATACCTACTGATTTTATTTAAGGCATTCTGGAGAAGAAGAAAAATAAAATATTAAGGTATATTCCAAACATTTTTGTTTTTCAGTGTCTGTGCATTTCTGTGTGTATATTTCAGCTATTTCGACTGAATAGACACATAGACATATATAGAAACATGTTAATTTTCAGCTGAATAATGAAAAAAAACGAGTGAACATCAGTTCTTTCTCTTTAAACAATAATTTACCTAGTACTCATAACAAGGCAACACATTAAGATATCCATTTATTAAATCAATTACTCCATCATTTGTAATTTTGTCTACTGAAAATTTATCCACAAGTCTGCAAAGAAAACTGCCCAGTAAAGAAAACAACAAAATGATTAAACATCTTGTATGAGATACTATTATAATTAAGAGTGTAGTCACATTTTCAGCTAAATGGGTGACTGTTTATACTTAAAAATATATATAATCACAACCTTATTTGCCATTCAGTTACATTATTATAATTTCAACATTAACAAGAAAACATATTCTAATGACTACAAATGAAAAGGTATATTCTTTAAAAATGACCAAATTGCAGGCGCCTGGGTGGCTCAGTCATTTAAACATCTGCTTTTGGCTCAGGTCATGATCTTGGGGTCTTGGAATCAAGTCCCTCATCAGGCCCTCTGCTCAGCAGGCAGTCTGCCTCTCCCTATACCCTCCCCCTTCCCCCCACCCCATTCATGCTCTCATGCTCTCCCCCTCTCTCTCTCAAATAAATAAATAAAATCTCTTTGAAAATATGACCAAACTGCAAAGCAATTAATTGTACTGAATCAAGATATGAAGGATCAACTCTGTTTATTCTCATAGATGACTAATAATTATCAATGAGCTAATTTTACTTTTGCAAAAGAAGCATTTAATTTTCATGAAAACTTTTGTTCTTCCTTACACCATACACACAAAAAAAACTTCAAAATGAATTAAAGACTTAAATGTCAACCATAAAACTCCAAAAAGAAAATATACACAGTAATCTCTTTGACATCAGCTTTAGCAACATTTGACATCAGCTTTAGCAACATTTTTCTAGATATACCTCTTGGGACAAGGGAAACAAAAGCAAAATTAAACTATTGGGGCTACGCCAAAATAAAAAGCTTTTGCATTGCGAAGGAAAAAAACAAGATAACCTACTGAATGAGAGAAGGTATTCACAAATTTTATGTATATGTATATATACATATACATATATGTATATCCCAAATATATATGTACACATATGTATATATGTATATATTTTGTATAGATGTATACATATGTATATATATGTATCTATTTTGGGATATATATATATATGTATATCCTAAAATATATAAAGAAATTATATAACTCAGCACCAATAAAACAAATAATCTGATTTAAAAAATGGGCAGAGGATCTGAATAAACATTTTTCAAAGAAAACATACAGATGGCCAACAGACACAAAAGATTATCAACATCACTCATCATCAAGGAAATGCAAATCAAAACCATTAAGAGATACCTCCTTACACCCCTCAGAATGGCTAGAATTTAAAAAAAAAAGAAAAGAAATAACAAGGGTTGGTAAGGATAGGAGAAAAAGGAACCCTCGTGTTCTGTTGATGAGAATATAAATGATGCAGCCACTGTGGAAACCAGTATGGCGGTTCCTCAAAAAACTAAAAATAGAAATATCATACAATCCAGTAGTTCCACTTCTGGGTATTTACCCAAAGAAATTAACACTAATTCAAAAAGATACATGCTCCCCTATACTTATTGCAGCATTTTTTATGATAGCCAAGGCATGAAAGTAACCCAAGTATCCATCAACAGATGCATGGATGAAGAAGTGGTGTATATGTATACTCAGCCATAAAAAATATTACTCAGCCATAAAAAAGAGGAGATCTGGCCATTTCAACAACATGGATGGACCTAGAGGGTATTATGCTAAGTGAAACAAGTCAGAGAGAGAAATACAAATACCATATAATTTCATTTACATGTGCAATATTAAAAAAAAATAAAACAGCAAATGAACGAACAAACAAAAAAAGCTGAAACAGACCCAGAAACACAGAGAGCAAAGTGACAGTTGCCAGAGGGGAGGTGGGGGGGGGGGGCAAAATGGGTAAAGAGGAATGAGAAGTACAGCTCCCAGTTGTGGAACAGGTTAAGTCACAGAAACAAAAGGTACAACATAGGGAATAGAGTCAATGATACTGTAACAGTTCTGGGCAGTGACTAACTGTAGCTAAACCGGCAAGCATAGTATGCTGAAGAGAGGTGTCCAATCATTATACTGTATGCTTGAAACTAAGGTAACACTATGTCAACTACATTCCAAAAGCATAAATAAATAAAATTATGTGTACACCATTCTCATGAAATTGTAGAGACCACCAAATAAACCAAGGAATGAGAAAGCACCAGCAAGATGTATGTTCTATACAAGACGCTTAATAAATAAACATTTGTTTAATCTAAATCTAATATTTAAAAACTTTGTTCTTTCACTATTTCCTATAGACTTTAAAATGAATCCTTAATTTTTAAAAGTGGTCATAAAATGTGACATTATCTCTCTTATGTCTCCTTTCTATGATATACTCTTATTATGGAAACAGATCTAAATATTCGTAATTCAAAAAGCTCAAACATTCGTGATTACAATCATAAAACGTTGAGGGTGCCCTAAGTTATATTTAAATACCTAACATTTGTTTCTACTATATTTCATTTCCCTACAGACCTTTATTAAGTTGTCTATTTTCCATTGTATTAACTTACCTCATTAATTGAACAATTATTTACTGAGCATCTGTCAGATAGTAAAAATGTAATGAAAGAGTCCCATAAAGAGCAGATTACGGTCTATGGAAAACTGGAAGAAAATATGTGAAAAGCTGGTCTAAAAGGTTAAAAAAAAAAGGTACCTTTTATAAAAGAGGCATAATGAAACACAAAGGAGAATGTAGCACCACGTTCCTTACAGAAATGCAAATCCAAGCAATGCCTTTCCATGTAGCTGCAGGTCAACAAAGATTGTGGAATAAAGAAACAGAGTGATGACAAGTCTGAGGACGTATCATTGATCAACACCCACATATAATTTGTTAGAGAAACAAAATGTTCCAGGAGAAAGCCAGAAAACAAGAGGCTGGAGGCATTTTAAAAATAGAATGTAATACTATGAAGCCAAAGAAAAAAGATTTTTCAATAAAAGACATGTGGTCAACATTTTCCAGAGACCTCAGTGAGGTTGAGTAACCGTAAAAAACCTTTGGCCTTGGGACAGCTCAGTTGACTTGAGAAAACAGTTTTAGAGCTGTGATGGCGGGGGAGGGGGGTTGATAGATACTGAAGGAGTAAAACAAATGGGTGTGACCCACACTTTTGAAACTTTGAGAAATTGGGAGATTTGATGTTACTTAAGAACAATGAAATGTCAATGGCAAGCTTTTTTAAAAACAATTTGGAAAGGAGAAGGTGACTATCTTAAAAGTCAAGAGGAAAGAGACAGTGATGATGAGATTAAATATGGGAAAGGAGGTAGATTTGATAACAGAAATTACCAGAAAAGATAAATCTTTTTCTATGCTGAAAAAATATGGGATCCTTGTTTTGAAATAAATGAGAAATGGGAGAAGGGAAAATTTATACAGCTCACTTCAAATGGCATTAATCTTTCCAATTAATCCAGGTGATGGACATCTGCAAAGAATGAGAAGGAAAGTATGCAGGATTACTGAACAATAGTTTGTCCCCCCACCCCCACCCCCCCAACACTGTATCCTTTCTACTTGGAATCTTAAGAGCATTTGGATTTCCTTTTGTGGAATTACCCATGCCCCAGTATTTGTGGTGTGCTACAACATGAAATCCAGGTGCCTGCCTCGAATCACAAAAGCTGAGGGGGGTAGGTCTTGCTTCTCACTACCCCATAGAGCCAAGAGGCTCTATGCTTAGCCAGAGGATTTACTCCTGGGACTTTGAACCTTGATGCAAGACTAGAGAAAGGGTGGAAAATACACACCTCCCAGCAGCTGTACCCTGATATGTTCCTGCCAAATAATCATTCCCTTAGCTCCTGCTTTCTGGCTTCCCCAGCTGTCTTGGTCTTGTCCCTGCAAGGCTGTTTCTCTAGACTTCCTGCACTTCTGTGAGCTTTGATATCAAGCCAGTAAATTTCATTTTGCTTAAGTTATCCATAAGTAGTTTTACTTCTTGTGACAACAGCCTCCCCCCACCCCCCACACAGGTAACTGGCACAGAGTTGAAGACTGAAGGAGGACAGAGCACTCGTAATTGTGATCATGGAATAATTACCAGAGTCAACTAGAGGTGAAAGAGAGTCACAGTAGTGCCAAAAACCCAGTTAAAATTCAAAGACATAAAGTTACAGTTTCACAGTGGCCAAGTGTAATGATCTGCCTGATAACTATTTTCCACAATCAGGTGATACATTTCAAAAGTTAGACAGTCAAGATGCCAATTACTGGTGAAGGTACTGTATGTGTATTGCCTCCCTAAAGACACTACTGAAACACCCAGACACTGCAAAATGATTTATAACACATCCATTTTTCCTAAGCTCAGCAACGTATAGAAAAGTAGTAGATGATGATTCAAGATTATTCCAAGGTCCCAGGACACAGAAGGATCGCTTTGGTTCTCAAGGGCAGACTATACAGAGAATCTTCTATTTTTAGAGCCATGACCTCCCACTGCTAGACTAGCCCTTGATGTCTTGTAATGATAAAGCAAGCAATCAAAAAAAACCTACAAGGAAGTGCAAAAAAAAGGAATATGAGGTCTAACAGCAAGTGCTGGTTTTATTTCTAATTGCTTGCTTGACTGGCCAAGTCAGATACCTTTTTTGTCTTTTATTTTCTTCATCTGTAGATTGAGAAGATTAGACAAAATTCTCACTCAGCTCAAAGCTTCCGGAACCTGCGCTGTGATTTCTCTATGCAGTTTGATTCCCATATGGTACATGGATCTAAAAATAGTACTACTGTGGGAAGACACCTAGGAGGAGTGTCGTGACAGTACCGTGAGTTTCAGATGAGCAGTTTCATGAAGTAGTGCCGACTAGATCGCCAGCACGCTGATTTTCTTACCAGAATGAGCTATAGGAGTAATAATATGACTCATGTCATGGGTGAAGTCATACTTAAAGTTCATTAAATAGATTAGATGTGAAGTATTAAGGAAGTTTTAAAAACTAAAATTACACTTTGTATTTTACTAACATATACTGTACTTTATGTCCTCAATTTCTGGGAGAAAACATGCCACTCTATTTTCGGTTTTTACTTCTGCTTGTGGAGGAGATACATTTCTCTCTGAAAGCTGTCTCTTGAATACCATGGTAACCACATCTTCGCAGTTAAGTCTGTCCCATCGGATGCGCAATTTAAGACATTTGCAAATGCCACCAAGGATCACACTAAACAGACCGGAAAGGCTACGCTTCAACATGAAAATGGGAACATTGCTGAGTGTTAGTCAAAATAAAATGCCAAGAATGGGGAAGAGGGAAGGGATCCAACCCATACAACAACTTTTGCCGCTGCTCTGAACAATCCAGGAGTTCTCTTCTTTCTTTCTTTTCCTCCCAGTAAGTG
>ML098461.1:0-13713 GCA_003697995.1 Taxidea taxus jeffersonii | reverse complement strand
TTTTTGCTCCTTCCTAAAAATAATGCTGCTATATTACACATGCTTGGCATTTCACATTTCCCAAAATGCTTTTACAAATATGATTTTGTTTCATGTATCCTTGCTACCTTCCAATTCATCCTTCACACACCGACCTTCGCAGCCAATGTTCTAGCCACAGTTTGTAGATATACTCCTAGGACACCTTATGCTTTCCTATTTCTGCAACTTATCTTACAATGTACTGAAATGTACACTGCTACCTTTTCCCTGCTATCCTCTCACCATGCTCTCCATATTCAATACATTCTTCTAGGCCAGAAGGGACATCCTGTGGCCAAGTTTTCCTGATCAGGGCGGCTGTTCCAGATTGCTCCCCCTCCTCAAGACTACCTTAGCTTTTATACTTTGCTTTTAACAGAACTGTACCTTGACTTGAATGTATAAATGTGTCAACATCTCTTTGTAGATTTTCAATTCCCTGATGATAGAGTGGTATTACATTTCTTTATATTTTAGTATATCTGCATTCTTCTGTATATAGTCAGATTATAAATGCCTGTTAAAATTTGGTGTTGAGCCTTGGTCTTTGGCTCAGGTCATGATCCCAGGGTCAGAGGATCCACCCACATCAGGCTGTCTGCTCAGTCTCTCCCTCTGCCTGCTGCTCCCCCTGCTTTGAGCTCTGTCATAAATAAATAAGCTCTTAAAAAAAAATTGGTCAAAATAAAAGTATGAGGGATATCTTTACCTGTAACTATCTGGCTGCAGAGCCACCTGGCTATTTTTTAAGACTACTCTGTACACCTTTTAATTCACTTTCATCTTTCTCCCTCTTAGATGTCTCATATCCTTCTGTTGTTTTCTTTAGAAGGGTGAAGAGGCTCTGAGGAGGGTAGATATCTTCATATTAGTGTGGTAACAGGATGAAATTCATAGGAATATAAAGATGGGTAATGACCTAGATTGCTTGTCATCTCTTTTCTCCTTGCTTTTTCCCTCCTCTACAGAATGGAGTGTATTTTCTTTATCCTTCCAGATAAAAAACAAAACAAAACACCCTTGATAAAAGTAAAAAAAAAAAAAAAAAAAAAAGAATAGGGCCTTATGATGCAATTGAAACTATTTTCTACTATTTTAAGGGAAAAAAAGTATTACTTAAAAATCTATCAGCACATGGTTTAATAGACATTGTTTTTCAAGGCTAGGCTGTAATGCAGTTATAGCGATGGTAATGGTAACAATTCATTCAGCTACCTAAGGAAATTTTTTTTTGTCTTACCTTCTCTCTGGAAGAGGCTGAATATCCTTACCTGAATGGATTAAATTCAGCACAAATATGGTTTATGTGTTTGGCTCTGCATTAGAATTACCTTGAAAGTTTGTTAAAATGTAGACTCTGAGGCCATGAAGAGATCCTAATTCAGTAGATGTGCGTGTGTCCTGTTTGTAGTTTTAGAAATGCCCATCCTTATGTGACCCGGGAGCAGGCAACTCACACAGACTAGTATTTAGTAGAATCCTTCTGCATCTGGATGAGTGAGGCTGTGTATTGGTGAATTACTGGAGAGTCTTTCCAAATTTATGTTACAAGTCAAGACCAAAATCTTACTTTCTTTATAAAACTCTACCCTTGTTATTCCTTCATTCCTTCTATTTGCCATTCTTCCTAGAAGTAAAATTAATTAATTACGGACCATCTATGTTCAGAACATCATGCAATTAATGTAACATGGCTCCTGCTCTTTACCTGTTCACAGCATAGGTAGAGAACCACACAAATTAACTAGTAAAATTACTACAATGTTATGTTTGGAATATATGTACAAAGTCATTCGGGAAGAAATGTAATTAATAAATTCTGTCATGGTGGACAAGATCTCACATAAAATTAATAATTATAATAAAAGTAGCAAACACCCACATAATTACTTTCATTATAAATTCTTTTTATATATTAATTTAATCTTTAAAACATTCCTGAAATAGGTCCTATTATAACCTCCATGTTAAATGTGAAGAATGTGATACAAAATGAGGCCATGTACTTGTCCCAGGTATCAGTCTTGAATGGTAGAGCAAGATATCATATCCAAGCAATCATGATTTAGAATTTGTGCTCTTAGTTAAAACAGTTTATGGAGGAAGCATTATTTAAGCAGATAGTAAAGGAAAGAAAAATCATTTCAGAAAAAGAAAAGAAAGATGGAAAAGCATATGTGAAAAGAAGCTATGAAAGATTTTAACAGGGCAGTCTTCCAGAGTTAGTCTGAAGGAGTGGCTGTGAAATGGGTATAAATACAATGGCACTCTATCACTTTCTTTTACGTCTGCTCTGCTTGGTTGCTCCTCTGGCCAACAGGTTTCATGCATTTGTTTATTTCGAACTTGCAATGTCATTCTAGGCAGTGTATGAATCATGATGTGACACTTCTGAACACTTCTGGAATTCTTCCATACCTCTAGTGATGACAATGAAAAGTTTTAGAAATAGTAATGATTATTACTAAAGTGCACATGTTATTAGAATAGCTGAGTGATGTATATTTATGAATGAGTAAGTGTTGACCTAAAAGGCTATATTGAATCTTAGATGGAAGGACTGAGTTACAGCATCAGTGTTATTTCATATAATTCACTATTTGGGAGGCTGAAACAGGAGCATGCATATTATGTTTTGGGTGGTAGGAAGTTGTATGCAGTTGATAGAATCTTGAATGCTAAAAAAAATCTTGGATACTGTAAGAGTAGAATTCAAATTAACTTTGACAGATTTGAGAAATATTCAGCTTTATAGTAGATGAATAGGACCAATTCAGAGTATATTTTGGTTATAAGATAGATGAAAAGGTGGAAGGTGACTAGCTAAGAGTCATATTTAGGAAAGTATCTGAGATTCAAGGACCAGGTAAAGGCCATTATTGCTTTGTTCATATGAATTCAACATAAATCTAGATTTTTTCAATGAAGATCACCATAATTTGATTTACATATGACTTGTGAAATGTATATGAAACCTACTTATCTGATATCAGCAAACCAGTTTCTAAGAGTAAAGCCTATAAAAATAACTTCATAGGTGCCATTTGTACCAATCAGCAATACATTTTTTAAAGTTAGGTATTAGATACAAATAATTTTGAAATCAATTATCATTATCATTACACCAAAGAGAATTTTGTGAGGGAGATAAATAACTCCATTCTTAAAGAGCACATTTTAACTTTTGGTGTGAACTTTGCACTGCTTGCTCTGTTAGAATTAGTTTGGCAAATGATTCATGTGATATTTCCAACAGAGAAATCTGCTAAGTATTCTACCCAATGGTTGCTTAAACAGTTAAATCCTCTGCAATCAGAGAACTCCCACTGAACTAGTGATTATCTGTATGATATATTCTAATGTACTGAGCAACTGTGTAAAGATCATGTGGATTGATTGTTCATTTTACTAACTTCTTAAAGGGATAGACTGGAAAAATTACAAAGAACAGTGTACTGTTCATTGTACAAAATCCACTTTTTGATAAAAGCAGAACATCTTAAAAGAATTTAGAAATGTAATTTTCATTACATGTTGGAACAGATTTTCTTATTTGGGAAAACATCTTTGAAATCAGAGGGTGAATCTAATTCTTTAAACAAATTTTAATTTACAGGCATTTTAGAATACATTAGAAACTGTGATCATTAGCTGTCTTTAAAAACAAATTTAAAAAAATAAAAAGATATACTTAATAACATAAATATGATACCAGAGTATTTAACAAATAGTTTAAGTATATCTTCCAGATTCTAAATTCCTTTTCCCAGATTTGAGCACTGCTTTTGCAATATAGATTAAAAACTCTCTACTGATAAACGTTATCTTTGTCAAAATATAGATCTTCTGTTTTGAAAAAATATGAGGGGCGCCTGGGTGGCTCAGTGGGTTAAAGCCTCTGCCTTCGGCTTGGGTCATGGTCCCCGGGTCCTGGGATCGAGCCCCACATGGGGCTCTCTGCTCTGCAGGGAGCCTGCTTCCCCCTCTCTCTCTGTCTCTGTCTGCCTCTCTGCCTGCTTGTGATCTCTGTCAAATAAATAAATAAAATATTTTTAAAAAAAATTAAAAAAAAGAAAAAATATGAAATTTATTATATAATTCTGGCCTATTTTAAAAAGTAAATGATAGAGTTGATTCTTGATAACTAAAATATCATTTATAATTAAATTATTCTTTTATATATAGGCATATCTGTGTGTGTGTGTATAAATATCTTGACTGGAAGCTAAAAATATCAAAAAGAGCTAATACTATAGATAACACCATAGATTCCAGTATCAACTTGCTTAACCATTATAGTAACATGGGATGATAGTACTTATGTCAATACTTTATAGAATTTTCTACAAGTGAAGTTGGGAAAATAATTTTTGGAATCTAATGGTTTTCAGTGTTTGTAATGGTTTTCAAAAATATAAAGGATTTAATGACCTACACATATGGAAATGTAAGCCTGAACATTGTTTATTAAATTAGGGATTAAATGTTACTGAACGTCTGCATTATACTTGAGAAGACAACAACATGTAAAGGAAGGTAGATGAAAGCTGAACACTATACAGACCCTTCTTAAGATTTTTTTTTCCTGTTTTTAATTCTGGTAGTGGGGATGTATTAACAATAGGGTGATGGCAGTACACTTAGCAAAGTGATTTTTTGTGGTAATTCCTTCACTCTGCTTTCCATCACCCTATTTATGTCCTCTATTAAAATGCCATAGATTAGATTTTTCTCAAAGAAATATAGCTGAAGGAAGTCATGAAAGCTTTACCCTTCAAAAATGTCTGATCATTCCTTGGTCTGTAGGTAATCTCAAACCTTCCTTTCTGATGAGTAAGACATCTCTAGGCCACTTAGTGTATTTTACATCATAATGATAGCTACTGATGGAAGGTCAGCAGGCACTTTTCCTAATAATAGTAGTAGCCTTTATTTAAAGCTCTTTGTATGTGCCAGGCATTCTTCTAAGAGTAGTACATTGGATGCCCACGATCTTATCAAGTCAGGTACTGCTGTTAATTGCTGCTATTACAGTGAGAAAAGTGAGACACAGAGAGGTTAAATAACTTGCCCAAGAACACACAATAGTGGGAAGCCAGTATTCTAACTCAGGCAGTTTGGCTCCATTGTAGAATTTTATTTGCGTGTGCTCTGGATAACACTGGCTAATATTAGAGGTCCACATCCTATGAAATTTAAGGTATTTCTCTGGTACTTTGTGAATTCACAGTAATGCTCTTTTTGTTTTTTGTTTTTTGTTTTTTTTCTTTTTTTTAACGCTCACTTATGCTTATTTACAAATATGCAATTACTTATCCCTACCACATCAAGCAGTG
This sequence comes from Taxidea taxus jeffersonii, assembly GCA_003697995.1. Lineage (NCBI taxonomy): Eukaryota > Metazoa > Chordata > Mammalia > Carnivora > Mustelidae > Taxidea > Taxidea taxus. The sequence continues at coordinate 8,356 of ML098461.1, read as the reverse complement.
TTTCTTACTTGATTTCCACCAGGGAAAAATCCCTACTCATAACAAAGCATTTGTTATGGGAAAGGAAGGTCTAAATTTAGCTCTGCAAAGCTAAACACTTTGAATGTAACGTAAGCATTCACATTCTCAGAATTTTTTTAGCTCCTTCATTCCAACACAATGCCCAGCTCCTGTTGCACTACAGAGATTCCCCTATAGAGATTCCCCTATAAATTGCCCAACAGATTCCCCTATAGATTAGAGATTCCCCTACAGATTCTCCTATAGATTTCCCTTCCAATTTTGTAACATCTTCTGGTTTTCTCAGTCCTTACCTCTGGGGAACAAAATGATTTTTGTCTCATGCAAAGCACTCTCTTTCAACCTCTTCCTTCAGGACCTTATTTTGAGATTGCACCTTTTACCTCAATCCATCTAACTTTAAGGGATTATCCCAGGTTAGCACTAAACACCCTTAACTAAGGACGCTGGGAATAGCAGTCAGGATGATAGACTTTTGAACAACTTTAACTATCACTTATTAGGTACTCATGAGGCCCTGAGTTTTATAATATGGCTTCTCATTCTGACTTTCCCATAAGGTAGGCATTATAACTGCTACTTTAGAGATGAAGAGATGAATGTCCAAGAAAATTAATTCCCTTGCCCAAGGTTTCAAAACCACTGTTGTTCCAAAGTACAACAGTATACACCCCAGCTCAGATTCTAAAGGCTAGACTCTCTCCAATGTGTCTTCTCATTTAGGTTGTGAGTATTCTTAAGTGTATTATTTAACCCAAGTTTTTTTGTGATTAAGTGCTTTGCATGCATATAGGTTCAGGTTTACCCTAAAAGAGCTCAATGGGTTAGGTGTTCTGTAAAAATGAGAATAGTTGGCCATTTTGCCTACACTAACATAACAATGATTGAGCCTTTATAGCTCTTAGTACCATTTTTAAAGTTACAAATGGAAGTATGACAGAAAAGATGCTTTAATTTGTTTTCTTTCTATAGAGCTCAGAAATATAAAAGTAAATATACGTGAAAAAGATAATTTAGTTTCTGAATTACTTAATTTTCTGAACTTCAAAAGACATTATGAATGAAACTATCATCATTTTATAAAAAAATAAGTAACATGAAGAGTATATTGTGAACATACTGATAAATATTTATTTTTAATAATATAAGTGATATATGTAAGTGATACAGTTGTTATGATTAAAGGTCAAATCAATCTCCTAATGCAACTTAAGAATTCTGAATGTATGAATTTATGTATGGAGTCAAATGTAAAATCTCCCTATATAATTAGGAACTGAATGTTATAACATTTGCCATTTGAGAAGATAATTATTCTCTAGATATTCAGTAAAGTCTGTGCCCTGTGACACTGATGATTCAAAAGCAGGTGAATGCCCACTATGAAGTATTAGCTTTGAAGACAAAAAGGGTACGTGTTTCATTTATAAAATACAACTTTTTAATATTTAAGTTTCTGATTGATCTTTCATTTTATAGACATTTACTCCTGATATTTTATTTTTTAAAAGATCTATAATAGTAAAAGAACATTTTGTAATGTATCTACAACTTTTTAACAACAAAGTTTCTTATAAAAAATTCACATAGTTTGTAATTATATTTAGTGATATAAACATAAATACCGGTTTCACAAAAGCTTATATCCTGGCTGAGCCACTAGGTACTTTGAAGATTTGTTATTCTTCCACTCAAACAATATTGATGGCTATTTAGATTACAATACATTTAATACATAAATTATTATTTTTTTTTTTTCTGAACCTTACCTTCCTTCGTCTTTATTCTACAATATACTTTTTTCTTGCTAAGTCAGTTCCTCAAAATGGCATTTACATCCTAATGTGACTATAAATCCTCAAGGCTTACTTTCAAAATCATTAAACATCAATAATTTTTAATAAAAAATTTGAGTAATCTGAATCCAATTTTATATTAGTTATTGTGAAGAGTAATTGCCCTGTCCAAGACTTGATTCTTTTTGTCTGTCATACAATAACTAACTACATGAGGTTATTTGAAATATAATCAGTCCTGAAAAAGAAATAAAAATGACTAACCAAGATAGACTAGCTATTAAAACTTATCCATAAACTCTTAGTAAAAAAAACCAAAAAAATTACTAGATGCCATTAATGACACTGAATATATGTGTAGTATCTACATTTATAAAGGCAAATATTTAGGAATTATCTGTTTCTTAATTGTATATTTTCCTTATGTTTTAGGAATAGTCTTAGTTCTTAATTATACATTTTCTTTATGTTGTAACCCTCTGCTAACTATTTCTGTTCAAAAAAATTATTTGCACAGCACAGGGTATGACTACTAGGTAAATTTTAGTAAGAATTTCTTTAATAAAGTTAATATTTTAAAAGAGGTAATTTTAAATCTATTAAAATCAGTTTTTATTACCAACAAGATACTTTTCAAATATACTACTACTGCAAAATCATACCTAAGCAAAATAGTTAACATTTCAGGTGTAACAATTATAAACTAATTTTATTTAAAAATAATCTCCTTAATTTATGTCATTTAATCCCAGTCTGATGAGAAGCTAAGAGAGTGTGATATGGGTAATAATTTATAGTCATTTGACTCAGATCAAGTTCTGGGTTCAGATAAAGTTCTATCATTTACTTATGAGGGTATTAATAAGTTACTTTTCTAGTTCTCAGATCATCTGTAAATAATAATAGATAATAATAGTTCTACAAGGTTGTTGTGAGAATTTTATGAGGAAATATATACATGGTGCCTGGTTATTATAATAAAACTGAATCAGTAATTCTAACATTTGAAAATTTTCAAGCTAGCTTAAGGTATTATTTTTTTTAATATATTTTTTAATTTATTTGTCAGAGAGAAGGAGAGAGAGAGAGAGAGAGAGCACACAAGTAGGCAGAGAGGCAGGCAGAGGCGGAGAGAGAAGCAGGCTTCCTGCCGAGCAAGGAGCCCATGCAGGACTTGATCCCAGGATCCTGGGATCATGACCCTAGCCGAAGGCAGCGTCTTAATCCACTGAGCCACCCAGACGTCCCACTTAAGGTTATTTTAATAAAAGCCCAGATATTTTCATTTTACATCATTTTTATGAACACTTTCTAAAATATATTACCTATTTGTTTTTTAGTAAGCAGAATATATTAAAATATTGAAAAATTTTCTTGACAGAATTATTACCAAGAATATGATTCTTAAGTTTTTGCTCATAAGCAATATCAGAATAGAAATTTTTTTAAAGATTTTATTTATTTATTGGAGAGACTCAGAGAGACAGAAATAGCAAGAGAGAGCAGTTGTAGAGAGGAGAGGGAGAAGCAGGCTCCCCGTTGAGCAGGGAGCAGGTTGCAGGGCTAGAACCCAGGACCCTGGGATCATGATCTTAGCTGACGGCAGATGCTTAACGGACTGAGCCACCCAGCTGCCCCAAAATAGAAAAATCTGAAAAAGAAAAAATAATGTCATTATCATTTAAATTATAAGCAGTAGTTTTCTTGACTATATAATGCAGATTCTGGTCTGAAGGTCTCAGCTCATATCACTGACATTTGTTTAAAAGCATGGACTGATTTCTGCTGTCTAATGGAGAAACTAGGGCAATAAGATTCAGCTTTGTAATCAGGTCTTCCTTTGATGTTCAGATATCTTCATTCACTCCCTGTTTCAAGACTATTGGGAAGATCCCAAATAAATTGGAATGTATAGCTTTAAAAGCCACTGAAAAAATCACAAGTCATATGATTATGACATATGACTTATAAGCCCATAAGTCATGGTTTTAAATTAATAATGATAAAAACCATTCATGTCTTTGCACAATGCTGTTTACTTAGATAATCTTTGATACATTATTTTAAACCTGAAAACAAACCATCTTTAGATCAAACTAGATGAAAATAAATTACCATGTATATTTCAAACGTGCTCCAGAGTCTTTGTCTCTTTTTTTTTTAATTTAAGCTTTATTTAAACATATAATGTAACCCCACCACCCTCTCCCAACCCCTCTTCCCCCCACCCCCCTCAGTTTGTTTTATGACATTAAGAGTCTCTTTTGGTTTGTCTCCCTCCCGATCCCATCTTGTTTCATTTTTACTTTTCCTACCACCTTAACTCCCACCCCCGTTGCATCTCCACTTCCTCATATCAGGGAGATCATGTGATAGTTGTCTTTCTCCAGTTGACTTATTTCGCTAAGCATAATACGCTGTAGTTCCATCCATGTTGTCGCAAATGGTATGATTTCATTTCTTTTGATGGCTGCATAGTATTCCATTGTATATATATACCACATCTTCTTTATCCATTCATCTGTTGATGGATATCTAGGTTCTTTCCATAACTTGGCTATTGTGGACATTGCTGCTATAAACATTCGGGTACACGTGCCCCTTTGGATCACTACGTTTGTATCTTTAGGGTAAATACCCAGTAGTGCAATTGCTGGGTCATAAGGTAGCTCTATTTTCAATTTTTTAAGGAACCTCCATGCTGTTTTCCAGAGTGGTTGCACCAGCTTGCATTCCCACCAACAGTGTAGGAGGGTTCCCCTTTCTCCACATCCTCGCCAGCATCTGTCATTTCCTGAGTCTTTGTCTCTTTGTATCTCTCTCTCTCTTTCTCTCTCTCTTTCCAGTATTAGAGGTAGCATCATTTAGCAGTTAATAGCATGAGCTCTGTAAAAAGAAACATGTTTTAACTCAGCTCATAATACATTACCTATATAACTGGTGGACAAGTTGCAAAGTTACTTAATTGTGTAAGCCTGTATTTATTCATACAGTGAATAATAAGAATAGTGTGACCTACCTTATAGGGAAGCTGTGAGAATTACATAAAATTTTACATGTAAAGAGCACAAAATTCAGTGTTTTTGCATTTCTGCATCAGCTGCATGGAATTTTTCTTACAGATACTCAAGGCATTTTGTCAGAGAGAATATTCCTCACCCCATTTTAAATAGCATCCTCCACTTTCCCACCCCCTGTCAGTAGACCTCAAATAACCTGGCCACACATTAGAAGAAAAGGTCAATGAATTTGACAGCTTTCCTAACCAATTTTTCTTAGGGTCATTCATATTGACATAGTTCTCAAGATAAATGTTATTAAAAAGGAAGCCCCTTCTCAAAACTTAGAAAATGTTGAATTCACAAATCAATGAAAGTCTGAGTTCTTGGGGGACAGTAACTTCGGCAGTCAGTCTGGTATACTTAACACATGTGACAGTCTTCTAATCTTTGTCAAAAATATTTTTAATTAGACCAATTGTTATGCAGCTGTAATGTTGTCATTTATCAGCATAATAAATTTAAACTGAAGGCCACGCTTGCTGTGAGAATGAACTGATTAACTGTAGGGTCTGCATTGGTAATAATTAGTCAGAAAAATGCAGTGGTGCAAATCATATCTTGGTGCTGAGACTCTCCTTAGGGAATTGAAACCATAACAAAGCTGTCAAGCTGCAGAGAGATGGGGATGTTGCTGATTTGTGTTGCTAATTTATTCTCTGATACTTTTAACTTGTATACTGGATACACCAAGAAGGGGGAAAAAAGATACTTCATTTAATAAATTGTATTGAAGCCTTAATTGGTAAATTGGTCACATTTTTGAAGGGTGGAAGAAATAATCAGAATTATTGTAATGCTCCTTTGGGGGGTCAATGTTTAGCATATATGCACCACTTACTACTTAGTGTTTTACTTTATATGAAGGTAATTTTGTTTTCAAATTTTTGGATTTTTAAGGAGAGATGATATTATAAAGTAGGAAGGAGATTTATTTGGCTAATGGAATTATAGTCATTCTTATGGCCACTTATACAGCATGTTTCAGGAATGCATCATAAAGAAGAGAACTACCTGTCACTCATCATAAATTTCATAGTTTGAGAACTCATTATGGAAGAGTCCATTTCTGGTAGGATTTTTAAAAGTCTCTTTCCTGTACTATACTCTTAAGTTTTTCAGCAACCCAGTCACAGATTTTTGTGCAAGACACAAATTTTGGACCTCCCTTTATCTCTAATATTTTAAGGAGTTTGTAATTCTACTTCAGAATCTGAATGCCCCTCTCAAGGGTATAATGGTATAAGAAAACATGTGCTTGGGTAACTTCAATTCATATACATAGTGATTGCTATATTAAGAGGTAAGCCAAGGTGAGGAAGGATGTTCTCATGTGTGGAGAGGACAAGGCTTCACTGAATGAAGAGTGCCATGTCCTGTCCTGAACTTTGGGCTTATGTGATTTGAGAATATAGATGGTCATTAGAATTGGAGTCCCTCCTTATAATGACAGGGACAGTGGGACATTTATGTGATAGATTTGTGGAAGTTTGTGTAACTTGGAAGTAACTCCAGGTTTCTTTGTAATTATGTTTTATTAGGAAATAACTGTTTCTTTGAAAATAAACATTCATGATATATGAAAACATATTTTTAGATTTTCACTAAAAAAGTATGCCATTATATGAGCAATTTGTAAACTTCTGGACTGATCAAATTGGTGTCTGAATATTTCATATTCAATATTCTCCTTCTCCCTGCAATAAAATATAGCTGGTTGCTTTCTTGTAGAAAGGTGACTTAATAGTTGGAACTAACTAAAGATGTGATTATTAGTATTTCTTTTGTGAATTACATGCATGAATCTTCATAATACCTAATAATGAAACTTTTTATTAAGGATTTTTATAAACTATATAATTTATCACCATATCAGATCCATGTGTATTTTTTGTTATTGGAAACAAAAATAACAAAATTACCAAAGCATATGAGAAGACTGAGTCAGTTGCAAACATTTTAAAAAACTCAGCAGGACAAAAATACATCTGGCTCCATAAATACTGAACATAATTTGTCTTCATGCATCCTTGTAAATCAAACCTTGTTTTCCACAATATGCTTACCCTGTTTTCTGCTCCACAATTACCGGAATATAATATAAACATTTACCTGAAATTTATAGCTTTAGAATTGTTATGTGCCATTGACTTCAACAGTGTGATCAGGAAGATGCAAGACTTCTCTCCATCAGAAATATTCTTGTTTCCATGCCTTATACCTCAAATGCTGTCCTGCCCTTCCTTCTTCTAACTACTTCATTCTTCCCAGATTGCCTACCTCAGTTGTCTTGTCTTCCATGGTCTTCCCTGTTGCTCCATTTCAGTACTTGTTCTCTATAATACACCTGATACATAGCATGGTCTCTCTTTTAAAGACTCCTCCTTTTGTACTTATGAAAACTTCATATGTTTTACTCACATTAAAATGTAAGTTCAGAAAGTAGGAGGTGTCACTTTCACAAGGTGGGGATCCTGGTGATTGGAGCTGAAATGATGGGGGAACTACTGACCGACAATCTATAGATGACTTTATTTCTTAAAAATCACTTCTTTTATACTTTACATAAGATCGGTTACAAACAGGATATAGATTTATGTGCAGGACGTGAGCTACATGCGGGATGTGGGCTACGTGTGAGATGTGAGCTACGTGCAGGATGTGGGCTATGTGCAGGCAGTGAGACAAGTGAACAACGATCATCTCTTAGCTTTAAATGATAAGAGCAAGTTAAGGATTCTCCACACTTATCATATCCATCTAAAGGAAGACAAGGAAGCACTCCAGGGATCTTCCCAGTTTATTCCAGGTGTTGGCCCAGGAAGGCTCTTGCCCTCCATCTCCTGGAGTTTTCTCACAGGATCCAACACAACCCCAGTCACATTGGCAACAATCCGGGTTGTGTTCTATCATAGGGGTATTCGATATTTCTTTTTATCAAGCTCATAACCAGTTCTGGTTCTCCATTTCATATTCATTAAAAGTTTTGTTTTGTGGATGGAAGGATTTTAAAATTCTTATCTGATCTTTTCTATTTCCATATTTATTAACTTCTGTATAATTTCCATATGGACACTGAGTATTTTGATTGTCAACTCCATAAATTTTCCACTTGCTTAGACAGAAAGCTATATAACAATTAAATGCTCAGAAGTGCTAATTAAGGGTGAATATTAAGTAGTGATCTGGATTATAAGAATCTCTTCAAAAATTGAACATTTGTATCTTTAGGAATTAATCTTGGCTTCCTTTGTTGTTGAGTTTTTGATAAATTTGGTGTCCAGCTGCCCACCACCAAGCTTGGCTTCCTGAGATAATTTCCAGCCAAATGTTTTAATTTGGTCCTGTCCATTTCAGGCACCTAACCTATGAGCCATCTGCCACCTTGGATATAAGAATTACTGAGAAAAAAATTATTTCAAAGCACAACAAAATAGACAAACCTTTTTCAGTTTCATTTGAGCAAAAAAAAAAAAAAAA
>RCUC01114162.1:0-10327 GCA_003697995.1 Taxidea taxus jeffersonii | reverse complement strand
AGCATAGGGAAGTATCCACGTTATTTTTTTGCTGTGTAGTAGTATTTCATTATGTGGATAAATCAAAATTGACTTAACCAGTTCCCTATTACTCAGCATTTAGGTTGTTCCCAGTGTTTTGCTTCTACAAATGTGTAATGAATGACCTAGAACCTATTTCCCTTTGTACACACACTAGTGTGCTTGTAGGGTAAATATGTGAGCTGCTGATCAAAAAGTATGTGCTCATTTCCTTTAACAAAGATGTTGCCAAATGAACCGGCCGGTGAAAGGACACTGCTGTCTGTCGGTTTCCTCTCCTGCCTTGCTCTGCAAGCCCCTTGATTGCCCCGTGCCTGAAGGCAGCCAGGATGGGCTCGCTCACCTTTGTTTCCAGCGCAGCACAGTTCCCAGCCAGCCTTGGGGGTGAGGAGTCAGTCAAAACCCATATCTGATTTGTCCTCCAGCACCTAGACTATGCAGTGAGCCACCTGCTTGCCGCCTCCCCAGGTCCACTCTTGTTCCTTATCCAGTCTAGTCTCTATACAGCAGGTGAGTGGCATACAAACACGTATGTGGTTCTATGTCCTTCCCTGCGCAGAAGCTGTCAGTGGCTTCACGTTCTTGGTAGCGCCCTCGCTGTTAGTGATGACCTCTTTTCATTTGTTTGCTTGTTCCCTTATTTGCTATTTCTCTCCCCAACTGGAAAGAAAGTTCTTTGAGGTAGGGCCTGTGCCTGCTTTGCTCACCAGGGTGGCCTTATCTCCCCTAGACAGTGCCAGGTGCTGAGTCACCCAGTAGGCACACTGTAAATATTTGCTAAATGACAAATGAATGCCTTTTCAATGAATGAATGAATGAATGAATGAATGCTTGGGGAAGGCAAAAGATTATCAACAGGATGGATCCATCCATCAGTAACATTTTGTCCTGCCTGCAGTAGGCCAGTGCCTCCTCCAGACATTCACACATGGGCTCACCCCTCCGCCCCCTGGGGAGTGACACGTGGGAGGGGGATGGGTTGGGGAGATCTTGTCAAAACACTGATTCTAGGGTGGGACCCACGGTTTAGAATTTCTCTCTGGCTCTCCCAGGTGATGTGCCCGAGGTGGCGGCAGACACAGAGATGTTATGGCTCTCTGCCTTTGGGAAAACAAGACCAACCCTGCTGTGAATAATTAACCTGGTAGGGGAACTGTGTTAAAATAATCTGTTGGCTTTAGTGTGTGATGTGACAACATCTGTTTTCATGTTCCCTGCCCCAGTTTTTGGAGACTGTAGTGCAGACTCTGAGGGAAGCCTCTCCATGGGAGGGCAGGCTCCTTTGGGATGGGGAATAAGGCTGTAGAGTTTTGTTGAACATTGACTGCACATCGGTCTTGCCCGGTCTTGTTCAGCATCCTCAGCTGAGGATCCGGAGCACCGTGCCCTTTCCTGCCCTACTGCAGAGTTTCCGTGGTTGCCCACAGTGGAGAAGGGCTGTGGGAAAGGGTGGGAACCAGGAGGAAGCAGGGCTGGGCCGGCGTGGTGGCCACACAGGCAGCGATAGGGCTAGAGAGGATCACACGTCCTCTTTGGACGTGGTAGTAACCATTCTGGAATCCCACTTCCCCCTCCACCTCTCTTCTGGATGTATTTCTCTCCTAAGACTGTGTGGAAGAGGGAGTTGCGTTTTTCTCTCCGGGCTTCTGCCCCTGAGCACTGAGGGAATTGGTTGTGGTCTATCAGCCTGGAGCAGGGTTGAGGAAGCCCTGGGGCATTATGTAAATGGCAGAGATGATGTGTACTGTTAGGAAAAGTCAAGCATCACCAACCTCATTTCATCTAACTGAAATTAGATGCAGTTGAGTGATTATTTTGCTGATGATATCTGGCTTTGAAAATGTATGAGTGAGAAGAAGCTATATGAAGAGATTGGGCATTTTGATCCTGAAACTGGGGAAGAATAAAAAAAAAAAAAATGTGGAAGTAGGGGCACCTGGGTGGCTCAGTTGGTTAAGCATCGGCCTTTGGCGCAGGTCACGATCTCAGGGCCATGGGATCCAGCCCCACATCAGGCTCCCTGTTAGGCGGGGAGCCCGCTTCTCCCTCTGCCTTTGCCTCTCTCCCTGCTCGAGTTCATGCTCACGCTTGCTCTCTTAAAAAAAAAAATGGTTGAAGTAAATAGCCAAGAAAGAAATACACTGGCAGGTGCCTGGGTGGCTCAGTGGGTTGAGCTTCTGCCTTCGGCTTGGGTCATGATCTCAGGGTCCTGGGATCGAGTCCTGCATCAGGCTCTCTTCTCGGCAGGGAGCCTGCTTCCTCCTCTCTCTCTCTCTCTCTCTCTGCCTGCCTCTCTCCTTACTTGTGATATCTCTCTGTCAAGTAAATAAATAAATTCTTAAAAAGGAAAAAAGAAATACACTGGCAATTAGTTACATATGTTGATTGAGGCCAGTCATGGCCCATCACTGTAGACGGCGTTGTGATTGACAGACCTGCTGATGATAGAACAGGTTGGCAGGTCACAACTGTATAATCATCCGCTGAGCCTCAGTCTTCTGATCAATAAAATGGAGTTAAAGATACTATGATAGGGGCGCCTGGGTGGCTCAGTGGGTTAAGGCCTCTGCCTTCGGCTCGGGTCATGATCTCAGGGTCCTGGGATTGAGCCCCACATCGGGCTCTCTGCTTGGCGGGGAGCCTGCTTCCGTCTCTCTCTATGCCTGCCTCTGCCTACTTGTGATCTCTGTCGAATAAATAAAATATTTTTAAAAAAAGATACTATGCTACAAGGTTGGTATGACAATTAAAATCAGAGTGGGTGTGTAAAGACTTAGCCCCCCCCCACCCCCAGCTATCTGTATAGGTTCAATAAATGTCATTCTATTTCACTCAAGGTGGTCAATTCTTCAGCCTGTTCCAAATGGTACCTTTTTTTTTTTTAAAAAAGATTATTTATTTATTTATTTGACAGAGATCACAAGTAGGCAGAGAGGTAAGCACAGAGAGAGAGGAAGGGAAGCAGGCTCCCTGCTGAGCAGAAAGCCCCATGCGGGGCTCGATCCCAGGACTCTGGGATCATGACCTGAGCTGAAGGCAGAGGCTCCAACCCACTGAGCCACCCAGGTGCCCCCCAAATGGTACTTTTGAAGATTTGGTTTTCGTATTTATTAGACATGAGTCCCTTCTGCCAGATTCAGAAAATACAGTTAACATTATTATACAGTTAAAAAAATTTTTATGTATTTATTTATTTATTAAAAGATTTCTTTATTTCGAGAGAATAAGGGGAGGGGCAGAGGGAAAGAGGCGGAGAGAGTCTCAAGCAGACTCCTCACTGAGGGCGGAGCCTGACGTGGGGCTTGATCCCACGACCCTGAGATCATGACCTGAGCCCAAACCAAGAGTTGGATGCTTAACCCACTGAGCCACCCACAGGCCCCTTTTTCAAAAATTTTTATTTTTTAAAGGGAATGCGCCTAAGCCAATCTTCAGATGTGGGGTTTACCTGCTTCCCGGGTCCGGGATCTGGAAGGCGCTGACGTTGTTCCCAGGAGCCCACCGAGCTGCTGTGAGGATTTACCATTACCTGTGGGAAGGATGCAGGGCCGTCTGCGGAGCTCGGGGGCAGGGACCTAGCGGAGGCCTTAGCAGGTGCCTGCAAACTCTGAACTCTGTGTGTGGGCCTCATCCCCCATCCTTCTTTAGACCAGGGCCTGGGTGTGGGACAGAACTCCCAAATACAAATATTACGGGTTTAGACCCCCCCTCCCCCGCCCAGTCCCCCCTCCTGGTTGTCCCTGCTCGTGTCTGATGCTTTCTCTCGGCTCAGTCTTATCTGGTAACATGGGGGGTTCATTGAGAAACGCCATGGGGACCCTCTACTGGAGGGAAGCGGGGCCACAGGGCTTAGGAGTGCCCCACTCCCAGAAGGCACTAATGACAAGGCCACAGACTTGGTTGAAGATTTTGCAAATGCAGACTGTTCTTGACTTTGTAGGTTCTTTATATCCTGTCTTTAAATACACAGTTGGCATTTTGCCGCTTTTATAATGGCCGTGATAAAACAATGGAAAAGCAGATGTATGGGACGATAAACTGATGCCCGCCTTGTTGTCAATATTATTACATTTAGGGTGTCTGTGTTGGTAAAATATGGGATGGGAAAGCAGATAAACATAACTGGCTTTGTGGGGTGGTTCTATGGTCCAGCCCTTCCTGCCTGGCCTTTGCCCGCTGAGGACCGCAGTGAGGCAGAGACCCGTTGTGGGCATGTTGGGTAGGTCCTCCAAGGTGTCAGGAGTCAAGAGAAAGACTGAGGTCCGGGGGGAGAGGAATTTCTACCTTCAGATCGCTTTCACACTGGAAACTGCAACATCAACCCTTCCCTAAGTCTCCAGCCTGCTGGCCTGCCTTGCAAATCTTGGACTTGCCGGGGCCCCATAATTGCGTGAGCCAATTCCATAAAAATAAACCTACCTTGCTCTCACTTGCCCATCCATGGTCTCTCTCCCCTCCGTTCCCCTCCCTCCTCCTCTCCTCCATCTCCCCCTCCCCCCTCTCCCTCAGTCTCCCCCCTTCCCATTTCCCCCTCTTCCCTCTCCCCCACCCCCTCACTCCTCCTCCTCTTTCCCTCTTCTGCTCCCCCTCTCTCCCCTTCCTGCCTTCTCCCACCCTGCCCCTTCTCTCTGTCTCCCCCTCTACCCCCTCTTCCTCCCTCCCTTTCCCCTTACCTCCTCTTTCTCCCTCCCTTTCTCGCTCTCTCTCCCCCCCCCTCCCACCTCCCCCCCCCCCCCGCCCGCCCCCAACTACTGGTTCATTTTCTCTGGAGAACCTTGATGAATCCACGTTTTGCCTGGATCGAGTCCACCCGGCCAGGCAAGCTGGGAAGAGATGGACCTGACAGGGGTGTCACACAATTGTGGGTCTGGCAAGTCTCGTTGGTGTGGAAGCTGCTCCCTTGAGCCCAGCAGGTGAGTGTGGGTCCCTAGGAGAGTACTTCCTGAGCATCTTCCTCTAAAGCAGGAAGACCTTGAAGGCAAAAAAAAAAAAATCTTTTGGGTTCAGACTCAACCAAGGGGGGCTGTTGGGGGGAAGAGGCTTTCAAACCTTCGCTGCTAAGACCCACATGGACCCTTTACCCTGACCAGTTCTGCATCTGTCAACAGGGCTTTGGGAAGCTGGCTTCTCAGGTTTAAGCAAGCCGGGATGCCTTGGAGTTTAGACTTACCTTGAGAATTGTTAATACACTGTGGATTATTTAAAAATTCAGAAAAAATAACTTTACATTAAAATGATATGACTTGTTTATAAAATTTCTAATTTCCAACTGTAATAGCTTTTACGGTACTGAAAAGCTCTTTTAGCTAGCATAATATCTATAAACTGAAGCCATAGAGTTTTGAAGCCAATTAAGTTGGTGTGTAGCTTTTGCATTGCTTTTTTGCTTTATTAAGATAAACTTGATATAGCATAAGGTTTACCCTTTGAGATTCACTAATTTCTAGTAAATGTATATAGTCTTGTAGAAAGTTTTAGAATACTCCCACCATCCCCAAGAGTTTCTTCCTGTCAGTTTGCAACTAGCCCCCATTCCTGCACCAAGCCCCAGGCAACGATGCATGTGATCTGTCCCTATCGTTTTGCTTTTTCTAGAAATCTCATGTAAATGAAATCCTATAACATGTAGTCTTTTGTGTCTGGCTTCTTTCACTTAGCATTTTTTAAAAAGATTTTATTTATTTGACAGTGAGAACACAAGCAGAGGGAACAGCAGGGAGGGGGAGAGGCAGGCTTCCCACTGAGCGAGGAACCCAATGCAGGGCTCGATCCCAAGTCCCCGAGATCATCACTTGAGCCCAAGGCAGACACTTAACCAACTGAGCCACCCAGGCGCCCTTCACTTAGCATGTTTTTGATGTTCATCCACATTGCTGCATCTGTCAGAAAGCCACTGCTTTTTTATTGCCAAGTAATACTCTGTTGATGGATATACCACAGTTTGTTTATCCATTTGCCACTTGCTGGATGTTTGTATAGTTTCCAGTTTTTAATGTAATGAATAATGCTGCTGTGAACATTTACACCCAAGTCTTTTATAGACCCATGCTTTCACTTCTCGAGGATAGATCTCCAAGAATGGAATTGATGGGTTGTAGGGTATACATATATTTACCTTTTTTTTTTTTTTAAAGATTCTATTCATTTATTCGACAGACAGAGATCACAAGCAGGCAGAGAGGCAGGCATAGAGAGAGGAGGAAGCAGGCTCCCCGCCGAGCAGAGAGCCCGATGTGGGGCTCGATCCCAGGACCCTGGGATCATGACCTGAGCCGAAGGCAGAGGCTTTAACCCACTGAGCCACCCAGGAGCCCCTATATATTTACCTTTTAACTAACTGCCAAACTGCTTTCTGAAGCAGCTGTACCTGTCCAACTCTTGGTTTCGGCTCAGGTTTTGATCTCAGGGTCAAGATCAGTGCCAAATCTGCTGGAGACTCTTCCTCTCTCTCTGCCCCTCCCCCCACTCATGCACACCCTCTCTCTCTCTCTCAAATAAGTGAAAAAAAAATTGAAGTAGCTGTGCCATTATATATTCCTACCACCTATGTAGGAATATTCTGGTTTTCTTTTGTTTTTTTTTTTTTTTAAGATTTTCTTTATTTATCTGACAGAGAGAGATCACAAGTAGGCAGAGGGGCAGGCAGAGAGAGAGAGGAGGAAGCAGGCTCTCCACTGAGCAGAGAGCCCGATGTGGGGCTCGATCCCAGGACCCTGAGATCATGACCTGAGCTGAAGGAAGATGCTCAACCGACTGAGCCACCCAGGTGCCCCATTGCCAGCCTTTTTGAGTACAGCCAGTATTATCGTTAGTATGTAGTGCGATCTCATTATGATTTTGATTTGCATTTCCCCAATAACTAACGATGTAGAGCACCTTACTGCATGCTACTTAGCTGGTCATAGATCTTCCAATTTCGTGAGCAATTTTAAACTGGGTTGTCTTCCTATTACTGAGTTGTAAGCATTGGTTTTGTGATTTTTGTTGTGGTATTAAGTTAGGGGTAGACTGTTGGGTTTTCAAATACTTCCCTTTGTTTTTGATTTTGGAACTAGATGCAGCTGAACAAATTCTCCAGCCCAAGTAAAATTAGCTTTGCCAAATATTCACTGAAATGGTTCATTATGTAGGAAAGCGAGACGGCCATGTGAGCGGATACTGACGTCTGGGACCCCAGCGTTGCCGTGGGCTCCGATGATGTGCTGAACGGTCTTTTGGGGACATTTCCAGTTTGAAGATTATCCACTTATTCTGCCGGGTGTGTGGAGAAGGTTTCTCTTCCTCATTTATTTTTATTTAATTAATGTGTTTGAATGCCTGTGGCACTGTTAGCTGTGGTAGCAATGCCCCAGATAGTAAGATACGGTCTTTGTTCTTGACACAAGATAAGCATATGCAAACACACAACAACACGTGGTGAAGTCTATGATTAAGTACAGAGTGAATTGTGATATTGCGAGGCCAGGAAGGATTTGTTTATGGCAATTGAATAACCCCAAAATATCAGTATTGGAATAAGGGTCCATCACCTGGGTAGCTTCCCCATGCCGATCCACACAGGTACTAAAATGAAGAAGAAAAAAACAAAACAAAACAAAAAACCCAGAACAAACAAACAAAAAAACCCAACAACAAGACAGAGAATTCCCCTAACAAAAAAGTGTTATATGTGTGAATGGGAGACTTGCACAAAAGTGAGATCTGGCAGGGTCTTCCTCTAATACGTGGTGAATTATTGCTATGTTGTCTTCTAGAAGGGCTGGATCAAGAGGCTGGTTAAAAAGTTCACTGCTGAGCCTTTGTTTCACTGAGTGGGGAACTTGAGTTTGAGGTTAGAGATAAAATGTGCAGGGCCTGTGAGGATAGGCCAGGCTGGTCCCCAGGGGCCCTGCTCCTCAGGCAGCAGGAATCCCTGAGGAGGTGGCCTTGAAGATAATGGATCCTGCCTGACAGCAGAGGAAAGAGGAATTCCTGAGGGCCAGATGGTCCAGGAAGACCTTCTGGAGGAGGTGGGGCTTATACTAAATCCAGAAGGGGGGCGGTGCAGGGTTCAGAGTTACATCATTGTAAAGAAAGATATAGAAAGTTCTATGATATAAAGTCCTTTCCAAGGAACCACTTGGTTCTGGAGCAACACTCTGAGGAAAATTGTGTATCCTATGACTGAGCACTTAGGACAAAGAGTAGTTTAAGAACTCCAAAATTAAAAAAAATTTTTTTGTTCTTATCTAGAAGTATTATTATTGTTATTGTTATTATTGTTATTGTTATTATTATCATTATTATTATTTTGCCAGCAGATCACCCCCCCGCACCATCAGCAGTAAGTTCCACATAAATCTTTCTCTCCCTCAATTCCAAATGGCGACAGTCACAGATGACACAGCTCTGGGGTAGGTGAGGGAAACAGCTTGCAGGATCATTGGAAAGAACCCCCTTGAGAGGAGCACAAATGGCCGCCTTATAGGGTGTGAAAAGAGCTGCAAAAATCCATTCATCCAGAGACATTGTAAAGACAAAAGCTCCCTGTGTGATGGACTCAGGGGCCATGCTGTGGTGGAGAGTGGGGTCAGCTGAGGAGAGGGGGAGCCTGCTCAGTTCCTGGTTTTGTGCTTGTGTCCGATGGCAATGGAAACTTGGAAACTCGCATCCCCATGTGATACAGTCGAACCCCTTACGGTACAAGGGTCAGTTCCGGAATGGGGCCGTGATTCACTGCAAGAGAAAGGATAAGAGGATCTCCTTGGAGAAGGACACTCAGTGTGGAGGCGCTTGTCAGCATCAGGAGGCATCAGGAGCATCAGGAGGCCAGAGCTCCCATGGCTGTGAGGCTCCCGCAGGGTAGCCGGCTGTCCCGGGAGATGGGGCCAGTTTGACCGGTCGCTCTGCTTGGGGCTGGGTCCTGGTCTTGCCACATTCTGTGTGGCCGTGGATCCTCCACTTAACTCTTCTGAATCTCAGTTTCTTCCTCTGTAAAGCAGAGTTAAAGTACCAGACTCAGAAGTTTGCAGACTTGAACAGGGTTTTGTTTAAAGTGAGTGCCCGCTAAAAACGAGAATCCTGCTTCTCGCAGTCCTTCCTATGGCGAACCACTCACTACGTTCACTCTTTCCCTCTTCCCGTGACCAGATACTTAGCACCATCCGTGGTGCTCCGTGTACCAGGCACTGTCTAGTTCCGTGCTTTGCGATCGGGTAGCCGTTAGCTATACTCTTGCGTGTGGCTCTCTAAATTTACACACGCTACAAAGAACTAAAATAAGCAATTCATGAAGTTCCTCAGATGCCCTGGCCACATTTCAAGTGCTCAGCGTTCACACGTGGCTGGCTGGTGGCTTCCAGGTTGGACGGTGCCTCACAGAACATATCCCTCATTGCAGAAAGTTCTAGCAGACGGTGCTGATCTCCAGACTGGGGATTCAGCAGTGAGCATAGCACTCATTTATGCTTGATCTACATGTGAATTCGTCTTCTTGTTCTTTTTTTTAAAAAAGATTTTATTTATTTATTTAGAGAGAGAGCGGGGGCGGGAGCGGCGGTGGGCGGAGGGAAGAGGAGAGAATCCTCAAGCAGATGTCGGGCTGAGTGTGGAGCCCGATGCAGGCCTTGATCCCAGGACTCTGAAATCATGACCCAAGCTGAAACCAAGAGTTCGATGCTTAACCAGCAGAGCCACCTAAGCGCCCAGATGTGGATTCTTGAGACATCCAAACTTTTGGGCACATTTTCTTTTCTCCCAAGAACAGGATGATAGTCTACAGTGGCTAATGACTCTCATGAGTAATTAGTAGCAGCTTAATAAGGTATGGACATGACCTTCTCTATTTATTAGTAAGGACTCTAACAAGGAAGACACATGCTGACTGTGGAAAGTTTCCTGAAATCCCCATTAGAGGTTGGCAGTGAGGAAGCAGGTAAATGATATCCCTGCCCACCTGGGGGTCATCACAGGTGCTTTGGGCAGCAGATGGCACTGATGAGGCTAGAGTGAGGCCAGGCCAGGAATGCAGCTTTGGCTCCCGGCATGCGCTTCCTTAGCCCTCCCAGCGACCTTGGGAGGTTTTCCCTCCTTTTGGCTGGTAAAGAGCTCAAAGCAGAGAGAAGCACAGGAGGGCAGGAGAAAAGGGCCTCGCAGTAGGCGCTGTAATCTCACAAGAACGTAGAACACTCTTGCAGCGACTTCCTGAGGGCCGGCTTTGGGGAAGGTTGCTTTCCCTTCTACAGCCAACATATTGGGGGAGATGGGGTTTCTGCCTGATTGCTTCCTCTCTCCACTCCCCCCGTCCTTCCCTGCATCCATGGGGGAA